>CAUJNP010000019.1:0-13326 GCA_963383655.1 Bathymodiolus septemdierum | reverse complement strand
AATCCATATCTTGGTTCAGGTTTATTACAGTATATACTTCTATTCTCTAATCCATATCTTGGTTCAGGTTTATTACAGTATATACTTCTATTCTCTAATCCATATCTTGGTTCAGGTTTACTACAATAGATACTTCTATTCTCTAATTCATATCTTGGTTCAGGTTTATTACAGTAGATACTTCTATTCTCTAATCCATATCTTGGTTCAGGTTTATTACAATAGATACTTCTATTCTCTAATCCATATCTTGGTTCAGGTTTATTACAATGTATGCTTCTATTCTCTAATCCATATCTTGGTTCAGGTTTATTACAATATATACTTCTATTCTCTAATCCATATCTTGGTTCAGGTTTATTACAATAGATACTTCTATTCTCTAATCCATATCTTGGTTCAGGTTTATTACAGTATATACTTCTTTTCTCTAATCCATATCTTGGTTCAGGTTTATTACAGTGTATACTTCTATTCTCTAATCCATATCTTGGTTCAGGTTTACTACAATAGATACTTCAATTCTCTAATCCATATCTTGGTTCAGGTTTATTACAATAGATAACTTCTATTCTCTAATTCATATCTTGGTTCAGGTTTATTACAGTATATACTTCTATTCTCTAATCCATATCTTGGTTCAGGTTTATTACAGTATATACTTCTATTCTCTAATCCATATCTTGGTTCAGGTTTATTACAGTATATACTTCTATTCTCTAATTCATATCTTGGTTCAGGTTTATTACAATATATACTTCTATTCTCTAATCCATATCTTGGTTCAGGTTTATTACAATAGATACTTCTATTCTCTAATCCATATCTTGGTTCAGGTTTATTACAATAGATACTTCTATTCTCTAATCCATATCTTGGTTCAGGTTTATTACAGTATATACTTCTATTCTCTAATCCATATCTTGGTTCAGGTTTATTACAGTATATACTTCTATTCTCTAATCCATATCTTGGTTCAGGTTTATTACAGTATATACTTCTATTCTCTAATCCATATCTTGGTTCAGGTTTATTACAATAGATACTTCTATTCTCTAATCCATATCTTGGTTCAGGTTTATTACAATGTATACTTCTATTCTCTAATCCATATCTTGGTTCAGGTTTATTACAATATATACTTCTATTCTCTAATCCATATCTTGGTTCAGGTTTATTACAATAGATACTTCTATTCTCTAATCTATATCTTGGTTCAGGTTTATTACAGTATATACTTCTATTCTCTAATCCATATCTTGGTTCAGGTTTATTACAGTATATACTTCTATTCTCTAATCCATATCTTGGTTCAGGTTTATTACAGTATATACTTCTATTCTCTAATCCATATCTTGGTCCAGGTTTATTACAGTATATACTTCTATTCTCTAGTTCATATCTTGGTTCAGGTTTATTACAATATATACTTGTATTCTCTAATCCATATCTTGGTTCAGGTTTATTACAATATATACTTCTATTCTCTAATCCATATCTTGGTTCAGGTTTATTACAATATATACTTCTATTCTCTAATCCATATTTTGGTTCAAGTTTATTACAATAGATACTTCTATTCTCTAATCCATATCTTGGTTCAGGTTTATTACAGTATATACTTCTATTCTCTAATCCATATCTTGGTTCAGGTTTATTACAGTATATACTTCTATTCTCTAATCCATATCTTGGTTCAGATTTATTACAATAGATACTTCTATTCTCTAATCCATATCTTGGTTCAGGTTTATTACAGTAGATACTTCTATTCTCTAATCCATATCTTGGTTCAGGTTTATTACAATAGATACTTCTATTCTCTAATCCATATCTTGGTTCAGGTTTATTACAATAGATACTTCTATTCTCTAATCCATATCTTGGTTCAGGTTTATTACAATATATACTTCTATTCTCTAATCCATATCTTGGTTCAGGTTTATTACAATATATACTTCTATTCTCTAATTCATATCTTGGTTCAGGTTTATTACAATATATACTTCTATTCTCTAATCCATATCTTGGTTTAGGTTTATTACAATATATACTTCTATTCTCTAATCCATATCTTGGTTCAGGTTTATTACAATAGATACTTCTATTCTCTAATCCATATCTTGGTTCAGGTTTATTACAGTAGATACTTCTATTCTCTAATTCATATCTTGGTTCAGGTTTATTACAATAGATACTTCTATTCTCTAATCCATATCTTGGTTCAGGTTTATTACAATAGATACTTCTATTCTCTAATCCATATCTTGGTTCAGGTTTATTACAATATATACTTCTATTCTCTAATCCATATCTTGGTTCAGGTTTATTACAATAGATACTTCTATTCTCTAATCCATATCTTGGTTCAGGTTTATTACAGTAGATACTTCTATTCTCTAATCCATATCTTGGTTCAGGTTTATTACAATAGATACTTCTATTCTCTAATCCATATCTTGGTTCAGGTTTATTACAATAGATACTTCTATTCTCTAATCCATATCTTGGTTCAGGTTTACTACAATATATACTTCTATTCTCTAATCCATATCTTGGTTCAGGTTTATTACAATATATACTTCTATTCTCTAATTCATATCTTGGTTCAGGTTTATTACAATATATACTTCTATTCTCTAATCCATATCTTGGTTTAGGTTTATTACAATATATACTTCTATTCTCTAATCCATATCTTGGTTCAGGTTTATTACAGTAGATACTTCTATTCTGTAATCCATATCTTGGTTCAGGTTTATTACAATATATACTTCTATTCTCTAATCCATATCTTGGTTCAGGTTTATTACAATATATACTTCTATTCTCTAATCCATATCTTGGTTCAGGTTTATTACAATATATACTTCTATTCTCTAATCCATATCTTGGTTCAGGTTTATTACAATAGATACTTCTATTCTCTAATTCATATCTTGGTTCAGGTTTATTACAATATATACTTCTATTCTCTAATCCATATCTTGGTTCAGGTTTATTACAGTAGATACTTCTATTCTCTAATCCATATCTTGGTTCAGGTTTATTACAGTAGATACTTCTATTCTCTAATCCATATCTTGGTTCAGGTTTATTACAGTAGATACTTCTATTCTCTAATCCATATCTTGGTTCAGGTTTATTACAATAGATACTTCTATTCTCTAATCCATATCTTGGTTCAGGTTTATTACAATATATACTTCCATTCTCTAATCCATATCTTGGTTCAGGTTTATTACAATATATACTTCTATTCTCTAATCCATATCTTGGTTCAGGTTTATTACAATAGATACTTCTATTCTCTAATCCATATCTTGGTTCAGGTTTATTACAGTAGATACTTCTATTCTCTAATCCATATCTTGGTTCAGGTTTATTACAATAGATACTTCTATTCTCTAATCCATATCTTGGTTCAGATTTATTACAATATATACTTCTATTCTCTAATCCATATCTTGGTTCAGGTTTATAACAATATATACTTCTATTCTCTAATTCATATCTTGGTTCAGGTTTATTACAATAGATACTTCTATTCTCTAATCCATATCTTGGTTTAGGTTTATTACAATAGATACTTCTATTCTCTAATCCATATCTTGGTTCAGGTTTATTACAGTAGATATTTCTATTCTCTAATCCATATCTTGGTTCAGGTTTATTACAATATATACTTCTATTCTCTAATTCATATCTTGGTTCAGGTTTATTACAATAGATACTTCTATTCTCTAATTCATATCTTGGTTCAGGTTTATTACAATATATACTTCTATTCTCTAATCCATATCTTGGTTCAGGTTTATTACAATATATACTTCTATTCTCTAATTCATATCTTGGTTCAGGTTTATTACAATATATACTTCTATTCTCTAATCCATATCTTGGTTCAGGTTTATTACAATAGATACTTCTATTCTCTAATCCATATCTTGGTTCAGGTTTATTACAATATATACTTCTATTCTCTAATCCATATCTTGGTTCAGGTTTATTACAGTAGGTACTTCTATTCTCTAATTCATATCTTGGTTCAGGTTTATTACAATAGATACTTCTATTCTCTAATCCATATCTTGATTCAGGTTTATTACAATAGATACTTCTATTCTCTAATTCATATCTTGGTTCAGGTTTATTACAATAGATACTTCTATTCTCTAATCCATATCTTGGTTCAGGTTTATTACAATAGATACTTCTATTCTCTAATCCATATCTTGGTTCAGGTTTATTTCAATAGATACTTCTATTCTCTAATCCATATCTTGGTTCAGGTTTATTACAATAGATACTTCTATTCTCTAATCCATATCTTGGTTCAGGTTTATTGGGGAGGTTAATTTTGACTGGAATCAATTTACATGGATATGTTCATTCCTCATTCATGACTTATCTCTGGCTTTGTAGCGATACTAACATGACGGGTGTCATTAGTGGAGCAGGAACTGCTTAACCTTCCGGAGCATATGGGTTCACTCCCTGTTTGTAGTGGAGTTCGCGATGCTCGATCTTAAGTTTTCTGTGTAATGTTTTGTAGATCCTTGTTTGTCCTTTTGCCCTTTTTCTTTGGGCCATTGTGCTGTCTGTCTTTCCTCCATTTACGGATACTGATTACCCATTTGGCATCTCCAAACTCTTGCCAGTAAAGGGACTCTAAACAAATAACAAAATATGCAATGTTGAGGTTGCAGGTAAACCGGTGTCGTATAGTAAACCTTCCGCATAGCAAACCTTCCCCCGGAATGTTTACTATATAGTAAACCTTCCCCCTCGGAATATTTGCTATATAGTAAACCTTCCTCCGGATACTTTACTATATAATAATTAATCCCCCGGGGAAAAAATTACTATATAGCAAACATTCCCCCATCCATAGCAGATCATCCCCCGGATATTTTGCTATATAATAAATGTTTTCCCTTAATCCGGATAATTACTATTGAGTCGGAATTTAGCACCTTAATCGTATTAATTTTAATTGTTATATACCATTAATTATATCCGGTTATGATTAAAAGGTAAAATAAACCAAATGCAGTATTTTGCAGTATTTGAGCAGGTAGGAAAGTTTACTATGCGGAATAAATATTATATAATAAACGTTCCCCCATGGGGGAAGGTTTACTATATAGTAAATCTACCGGGGGATTAATCTACTATGGGGGAAGGTTAACTATATAGTAAATCTTCCGGGGAGTTAATCTACTATGGGGGAGGTTAACTATATAGTAAATCTTCCGGGGAGTTAGCCTACTATGGGGGGAGGTTAACCATATAGTAAATCTTCCGGGGAGTTAATCTACTATGGGGGAAGGTTAACTATATAGTAAATCTTCCGGGGAGTTAATTTACTATGGGGGGAGGTTAACCATATAGTAAATCTTCCGGGGAGTTAATCTACTATGGGGGAAGGTTAACTATATAGTAAATCTTCCAGGGAGTTAATTTACTATGGGGGGAGGTTAACCATATAGTAAATCTTCCGGGGAGTTAATCTACTATGGGGGAAGGTTAACTATATAGTAAATCTACCGGGGGATTAATCTACTATGGGGGAAGGTTAACTATATAGTAAATCTTCCGGGGAGTTAATCTACTATGGGGGAGGTTAACTATATAGTAAATCTTCCGGGGAGTTAGCCTACTATGGGGGGAGGTTAACCATATAATAAATCTTCCGGGGAGTTAATCTACTATGGGGGAAGGTTAACTATATAGTAAATCTTCCGGGGAGTTAATTTACTATGGGGGGAGGTTAACCATATAGTAAATCTTCCGGGGAGTTAATCTACTATGGGGGAATGTTAACTATATAGTAAATCTTCCGGGGAGTTAATCTACTATGGGGGAAGGTTAACTATATAGTAAATCTTCCGGGGAGTTAATCTACTATGGGGGAAGGTTAACTATATAGTAAATCTTCCGGGGAGTTAATCTACTATGGGGGAAGGTTAACCATATAGTAAATCTTCCGGGGAGTTAATCTACTATGGGGGAGGTTAACTATATAGTAAATCTTCCGGGGAGTTAATCTACTATGGGGGAAGGTTAACTATATTGTAAATCTTCCGGGGAGTTAATCTACTATGGGGGAAAGTTAACTATATAGTAAATCTTCCGGGGAGTTAATCTACTATGGGGGAGGTTAACTATATAGTAAATCTTCCGGGGAGTTAACCTACTATGGGGGAGGTTAACTATATAGTAAATCTTCCGGGGAGTTAATTTACTATGGGGGGAGGTTAACCATATAGTAAATCTTCCGGGGAGTTAATCTACTATGGGGGAATGTTAACTATATAGTAAATCTTCCGGGGAGTTAATCTACTATGGGGGAAGGTTAACTATATAGTAAATCTTCCGGGGAGTTAATCTACTATGGGGGAAGGTTAACTATATAGTAAATCTTCCGGGGAGTTAATCTACTATGGGGGAAGGTTAACCATATAGTAAATCTTCCGGGGAGTTAATCTACTATGGGGGAGGTTAACTATATAGTAAATCTTCCGGGGAGTTAATCTACTATGGGGGAAGGTTAACTATATTGTAAATCTTCCGGGGAGTTAATCTACTATGGGGGAAAGTTAACTATATAGTAAATCTTCCGGGGAGTTAATCTACTATGGGGGAGGTTAACTATATAGTAAATCTTCCGGGGAGTTAACCTACTATGGGGGAGGTTAACTATATAGTAAATCTTCCGGGGAGTTAATCTACTATGGGGGAAGGTTAACTATATAGTAAATCTTCCGGGGAGTTAACCTACTATGGGGGAAGGTTAACTATATAGTAAATCTTCCGGGGAGTTAATCTACTATGGGGGGAGGTTAACTATATAGTAAATCTTCCGGGGAGTTAATCTACTATGGGGGAGGTTAACTATATAGTAAATCTTCCGGGGAGTTAATCTACTATGGGGGAAGGTTAACTATATAGTAAATCTTCCGGGGAGTTAATCTACTATGGGGGAAGGTTAACTATATAGTAAATCTTCCGGGGAGTTAATCTACTATGGGGGAGGTTAACTATATAGTAAATCTTCCGGGGAGTTAATCTACTATGGGGGAGGTTAACTATATAGTAAATCTTCCGGGGAGTTAATCTACTATGGGGAAGGTTAACTATATAGTAAATCTTCCGGGGAGTTAATCTACTATGGGGGAGGTTAACTATATAGTAAATCTTCCGGGGAGTTAATCTACTATGGGGGAAGGTTAACTATATAGTAAATCTTCCGGGGAGTTAATCTACTATGGGGGAAGGTTAACTATATAGTAAATCTTCCGGGGAGTTAATCTACTATGGGGGGAGGTTAACTATATAGTAAATCTTCCGGGGAGTTAATCTACTATGGGGGAAGGTTAACTATATAGTAAATCTTCCGGGGAGTTAATCTACTATGGGGGAAGGTTAACTATATAGTAAATCTTCCGGGGAGTTAATCTACTATGGGGGAGGTTAACTATATAGTAAATCTTCCGGGGAGTTAATCTACTATGGGGGAAGGTTAACTATATAGTAAATCTTCCGGGGAGTTAATCTACTATGGGGGAAGGTTAACTATATAGTAAATCTTCCGGGGAGTTAATCTACTATGGGGGAAGGTTAACTATATAGTAAATCTTCCGGGGAGTTAATCTACTATGGGGGGAGGTTAGCTATATAGTAAATCTTCCGGGGAGTTAATCTACTATGGGGGAAGGTTAACTATATAGTAAATCTTCCGGGGAGTTAATCTACTATGGGGGAGGTTAACTATCTAGTAAATCTTCCGGGGAGTTAATCTACTATGGGGGAAGGTTAACTATATAGTAAATCTTCCGGGGAGTTAATCTACTATGGGGGAAGGTTAACTATATAGTAAATCTTCCGGGGAGTTAATCTACTATGGGGGAGGTTAACTATATAGTAAATCTTCCGGGGAGTTAATCTACTATGGGGGAAGGTTAACTATATAGTAAATCTTCCGGGGAGTTAACCTACTATGGGGGAAGGTTAACTATATAGTAAATCTTCCGGGGAGTTAATCTACTATGGGGGAAGGTTAACTATATAGTAAGTCTTCCGGGGAGTTAATCTACTATGGGGGAAGGTTAACTATATAGTAAATCTTCCGGGGAGTTAATCTACTATGGGGGAAGGTTAACTATATAGTAAATCTTCCGGGGAGTTAATCTACTATGGGGGAGGTTAACTATATAGTAAATCTTCCGGGGAGTTAATCTACTATGGGGGGAGGTTAACTATATAGTAAATCTTCCGGGGAGTTAATCTACTATGGGGGAAGGTTAACTATATAGTAAATCTTCCGGGGAGTTAATCTACTATGGGGGAAGGTTAACTATATAGTAAATCTTCCGGGGAGTTAATCTACTATGGGAGAAGGTTAACTATATAGTAAATCTTCCGGGGAGTTAACCTACTATGGGGGAAGGTTAACTATATAGTAAATCTTCCGGGGAGTTAATCTACTATGGGGGAAGGTTAACTATATAGTAAATCTTCCGGGGAGTTAATCTACTATGGGGGGAGGTTAACTATATAGTAAATCTTCCGGGGAGTTAATCTACTTTGGGGGAAGGTTAGGTTAACTATATAGTAAATCTTCCGGGGAGTTAATCTACTATGGGGGAAAGTTAACTATATAGTAAATCTTCCGGGGAGTTAATCTACTATGGGGGAAGGTTAACTATATAGTAAATCTTCCGGGGAGTTAACCTACTATGGGGGAAGGTTAACTATATAGTAAATCTTCCGGGGAGTTTATCTACTATGGGGGAAGGTTAACTATATAGTAAATCTTCCGGGGAGTTAATCTACTATGGGGGGAGGTTAACTATATAGTAACTCTTCCGGGGAATTAATCTACTATGGGGGAAGGTTAACTATATAGTAAATCTTCCGGGGAGTTAACTACTATGGGGGAAGGTTAACTATATAGTAAATCTTCCGGGGAGTTAATCTACTATGGGGGAAGGTTAACTATATAGTAAATCTTCCGGGAGTTAATCTACTATGAGGAAGGTTAACTATATAGTAAATCTTCCGGGGAGTTAATCTACTATGGGGGAGGTTAACTATATAGTAAATCTTCCGGGGAGTTAATCTACTATGGGGGAGGTTAACATATATAGTAAATCTTCCGGGGAGTTAATCTACTATGGGGGAAGGTTAACTATATAGTAAATCTTCCTGGGAGTTAATCTACTATGGGGAAGGTTAACTATATAGTAAATCTTCCGGGGAGTTAATCTACTATGGGGGAAGGTTAACTATATAGTAAATCTTCCGGGGAGTTAATCTACTATGGGGGGAGTTAGCTATATAGTAAATCTTCCGGGGAGTTAATCTACTATGGGGAAGGTTAACTATATAGTAAATCTTCCGGGGAGTTAATCTACTATGGGGAGAGGTTAAC
Organism: Bathymodiolus septemdierum; assembly: GCA_963383655.1. Taxonomy (NCBI): domain Eukaryota; kingdom Metazoa; phylum Mollusca; class Bivalvia; order Mytilida; family Modiolidae; genus Bathymodiolus; species Bathymodiolus septemdierum. Next base: position 3,890 of record CAUJNP010000019.1, on the reverse strand, counting down.
TATATAGTAAATCTTCCGGGGAGTTAATCTACTATGGAGGAAGGTTAACTATATAGTAAATCTTCCGGGGAGTTAATCTACTATGGGGGAGGTTAACTATATAGTAAATCTTCCGGGGAGTTAATCTACTATGGGGGAGGTTAACTATATAGTAAATCTTCCGGGGAGTTAATCTACTATGGGGGAAGGTTAACTATATAGTAAATCTTCCGGGGAGTTAACTACTATGGGGGGAAGGTTAACTATATAGTAAATCTTCCGGGGAGTTAATCTACTATGGGGGAAGGTTAACTATATAGTAAATCTTCCGGGGAGTTAATCTACTATGGGGGAAGGTTAACTATATAGTAAATCTTCCGGGGAGTTAATCTACTATGGGGGAAGGTTAACTATTAGTAAATCTTCCGGGGAGTTAATCTACTATGGGGGAGGTTAACTATATAGTAAATCTTCCGGGGAGTTAATCTACTATGGGGGGAGGTTAACTATATAGTAAATCTTCCGGGGAGTTAATCTACTATGGGGGAAGGTTAACTATATAGTAAATCTTCCGGGGAGTTAATCTACTATGGGGGAAGGTTAACTATATAGTAAATCTTCCGGGGAGTTAATCTACTATGGGAGAAGGTTAACTATATAGTAAATCTTCCGGGGAGTTAACCTACTATGGGGGAAGGTTAACTATATAGTAAGTCTTCCGGGGAGTTAATCTACTATGGGGGAAGGTTAACTATATAGTAAATCTTCCGGGGAGTTAATCTACTATGGGGGAGGTTAACTATATAGTAAATCTTCCGGGGAGTTAATCTACTATGGGGGAAGGTTAACTATATAGTAAATCTTCCGGGAGTTAATCTACTATGGGGGAAGGTTAACTATATAGTAAATCTTTCGGGGAGTTAACCTACTATGGGGGAAGGTTAACTATATAGTAAATCTTCCGGGGAGTTAATCTACTATGGGGGAAGGTTAACTATATAGTAAATCTTCCGGGGAGTTAATCTACTATGGGGGGAGGTTAACTATATAGTAACTCTTCCGGGGAGTTAATCTACTATGGGGGAAGGTTAACTATATAGTAAATCTTCCGGGGAGTTAACCTACTATGGGGGAAGGTTAACTATATAGTAAATCTTCCGGGGAGTTAATCTACTTTGGGGGAAGGTTAACTATATAGTAAATCTTCCCGGGGAGTTAATCTACTATGAGGGAAGGTTTAACTATATAGTAAATCTTCCGGGGAGTTAATCTACTATGGGGGAGGTTAACTATATAGTAAATCTTCCCGGGGAGTTAATCTACTATGGGGGAGGTTAACTATATAGTAAATCTTCCGGGGAGTTAATCTACTATGGGGGGAGGTTAACTATATAGTATATCTTCGGGGAGTTACCTACTATGGGGGAAGGTTAACTATATAGTAAATCTTCCGGGGAGTTAATCTACTATGGGGAAGGGTAACTATATAGTAAATCTTCCGGGGAGTTAATCTACTATGGGGGAGGTTAACTATATAGTAAATCTTCCGGGGAGTTAATCTACTATGGGGGAAGGTTAACTATATAGTAAATCTTCCGGGGAGTTAACCTACTATGGGGGAACGGTTAACTATATAGTAAATCTTCCGGGGAGTTAATCTACTATGGGGGAAGGTTAACTATATAGTAAATCTTCCGGGGAGTTAATCTACTATGGGGAGGTTAACTATATAGTAAATCTTCCGGGGAGTTAATCTACTATGGGGGAAGGTTAACTATATAGTAAATCTTCCGGGGAGTTAATCTACTATGGGGGAGGTTAACTATATAGTAAATCTTCCGGGGAGTTAATCTACTATGGGGGGAGGTTAACTATATAGTAAATCTTCCGGGGAGTTAATCTACTATGGGGAAGGTTAACTATATAGTAAATCTTCCGGGGAGTTAATCTACTATGGGGGAAGGTTAACTATATAGTAAATCTTCCGGGGAGTTAATCTACTATGGGAGAAGGTTATCTATATAGGAAATCTTCCGGGGAGTTAACCTACTATGAGGGAAGGTTAACTATATAGTAAATCTTCCGGGGAGTTAATCTACTATGGGGAAGGTTAACTATATAGTAAATCTTCCGGGAGTTAATCTACTATGGGGGAGGTTAACTATATAGTAAATCTTTCCGGGAGTTAATCTACTATGGGAAGGTTAACTATATAGTAAATCTTCCGGGAGTTAATCTACTATGGGGGAAGGTTAACTATATAGTAAATCTTTCGGGGAGTTAACCTACTATGGGGGAAGGTTAACTATATAGTAAATCTTCCGGGGAGTTAATCTACTATGGGGGAAGGTTAACTATATAGTAAATCTTCCGGGGAGTTAATCTACTATGGGGGGAGGTTAACTATATAGTAATCTTCCGGGGAGTTAATCTACTATGGGGGAAGGTTAACTATATAGTAAATCTTCCGGGGAGTTAACCTACTATGGGGGAAGGTTAACTATATAGTAAATCTTCCGGGGAGTTAATCTACTATGGGGGAAGGTTAACTATATAGTAAATCTTCCGGGGAGTTAATCTACTATGAGGGAAGGTTAACTATATAGTAAATCTTCCGGGGAGTTATCTACTATGGGGGAGGTTAACTATATAGTAAATCTTCCGGGGAGTTAATCTACTATGGGGGAGGTTAACTATATAGTAAATCTTCCGGGGAGTTAATCTACTATGGGGGGAGGTTAACTATATAGTATATCTTCCGGGGAGTTAACCTACTATGGGGGAAGGTTAACTATATAGTAAATCTTCCGGGGAGTTAATCTACTATGGGGGAAGGTTAACTATATAGTAAATCTTCCGGGGAGTTAATCTACTATGGGGGAGGTTAACTATATAGTAAATCTTCCGGGGAGTTAATCTACTATGGGGGAAGGTTAACTATATAGTAAATCTTCCGGGGAGTTAACCTACTATGGGGGAAGGTTAACTATATAGTAAATCTTCCGGGGAGTTAATCTACTATGGGGGAAGGTTAACTATATAGTAAATCTTTCCGGGGAGTTAATCTACTATGGGGAGGTTAACTATATAGTAAATCTTCCGGGGAGTTAATCTACTATGGGGGGAGGTTAACTATATAGTAAATCTTCCGGGGAGTTAATCTACTATGGGAAGGTTAACTATATAGTAAATCTTCCGGGGAGTTAATCTACTATGGGGGAGATTAACTATATAGTAAATCTTCCGGGGAGTTAATCTACTATGGGGGAAGGTTAACTATATAGTAAATCTTCCGGGGAGTTAATCTACTATGGGGGGAGGTTAACTATATAGTAAATCTTCCGGGGAGTTAATCTACTATGGGGAGGTTAACTATATAGTAAATCTTCCGGGGAGTTAATCTACTATGGGGGAGGTTAACTATATAGTAAATCTTCCGGGGAGTTAATCTACTATGGGGAGGTTAACTATATAGTAAATCTTCCGGGGAGTTAATCTACTATGGGGGAAGGTTAACTATATAGTAAATCTTCCGGGGAGTTAACCTACTATGGGGGAGGTTAACTATATAGTAAATCTTCGGGGAGTTAATCTACTATGGGGGGAGGTTAACTATATAGTAAATCTTCCGGGGAGTTAATCTACTATGGGGGAAGGTTAACTATATAGTAAATCTTCCGGGGAGTTAATCTACTATGGGGGGAGGTTAACTATATAGTAACTCTTCCGGGGAGTTAATCTACTATGGGGGAAGGTTAACTATATAGTAAATCTTCCGGGGAGTTAAACCTACTATGGGGGGAAGGTTAACTATATAGTAAATCTTCCGGGGAGTTAATCTACTATGGGGGAAGGTTAACTATATAGTAAATCTTCCGGGGAGTTAATCTACTATGAGGGAAGGTTAACTA
>CAUJNP010000018.1:0-24115 GCA_963383655.1 Bathymodiolus septemdierum | reverse complement strand
ATATATACCGGTAGTCAGTCATGTTATGTTACCACTCTCATTCCAGAGTTATTATATATATACCGGTAGTCAGTCATGTTATGTTACCACTCTCATTCCAGAGTTATTATATATATACCGGTAGTCAGTCATGGTATGTTACCACTCTCATTCCAGAGTTATTATATATATACCGGTAGTCAGTCATGTTATCTTACTACTCTCATTCCAGAGTTATTATATATATACCGGTAGTCAGTCATGTTATGTTACCACTCTCATTCCAGAGTTATTATATATATACCGGTAGTCAGTCATGGTATGTTACCTTTCTCATTCCAGAGTTATTATATATATACCGGTAGTCAGTCATGTTATGTTACCACTCTCATTCCAGAGTTAGTATATATATACCGGTAGTCAGTCATGTTATGTTACCACTCTCATTCCAGAGTTATTATATATATACCGGTAGTCAGTCATGTTATGTTACCACTCTCATTCCAGAGTTATTATATATATACCGGTAGTCAGTCATGTTATGTTACCACTCTCATTCCAGAGTTATTATATATATACCGGTAGTCAGTCATGTTATGTTACCACTCTCATTCCAGAGTTATTATATATATACCGGTAGTCAGTCATGTTATGTTACCACTCTCATTCCAGAGTTAGTATATATATACCGGTAGTCAGTCATGGTATGTTACCATTCTCATTCCAGAGTTATTATATATATACCGGTAGTCAGTCATGTTATGTTACCACTCTCATTCCAGAGTTATTATATATATACCGGTAGTCAGTCATGTTATGTTACCACTCTCATTCCAGAGTTATTATATATATACCGGTAGTCAGTCATGGTATGTTACCACTCTCATTCCAGAGTTATTATATATATACCGGTAGTCAGTCATGTTATCTTACTACTCTCATTCCAGAGTTATTATATATATACCGGTAGTCAGTCATGTTATGTTACCACTCTCATTCCAGAGTTATTATATATATACCGGTAGTCAGTCATGGTATGTTACCATTCTCATTCCAGAGTTATTATATATATACCGGTAGTCAGTCATGTTATGTTACCACTCTCATTCCAGAGTTAGTATATATATACCGGTAGTCAGTCATGTTATGTTACCACTCTCATTCCAGAGTTATTATATATATACCGGTAGTCAGTCATGGTATGTTACCTTTCTCATTCCAGAGTTATTATATATATACCGGTAGTCAGTCATGTTATGTTACCACTCTCATTCCAGAGTTAGTATATATATACCGGTAGTCAGTCATGGTATGTTACCACTCTCATTCCAGAGTTATTAGTGACGAGTATATATACCGGTAGTCAGTCATGTTATGTTACCACTCTCATTCCAGAGTTATTATATATATACCGGTAGTCAGTCATGTTATGTTACCACTCTCATTCCAGAGTTATTATATATATACCGGTAGTCAGTCATGGTATGTTACCTTTCTCATTCCAGAGTTAGTATATATATACCGGTAGTCAGTCATGTTATGTTACCACTCTCATTCCAGAGTTAGTATATATATACCGGTAGTCAGTCATGTTATGTTACCACTCTCATTCCAGAGTTAGTATATATATACCGGTAGTCAGTCATGGTATGTTACCTTTCTCATTCCAGAGTTATTATATATACCGGTAGTCAGTCATGTTATGTTACCACTCTCATTCCAGAGTTAGTATATATATACCGGTAGTCAGTCATGGTATGTTACCACTCTCATTCCAGAGTTATTATATATATACCGGTAGTCAGTCATGTTATCTTAAAAACTACCTCTCATTCCAGAGTTATTATATATATACCGGTAGTCAGTCATGTTATGTTACCACTCTCATTCCAGAGTTATTATATATATACCGGTAGTCAGTCATGGTATGTTACCATTCTCATTCCAGAGTTATTATATATATACCGGTAGTCAGTCATGTTATGTTACCACTCTCATTCCAGAGTTAGTATATATATACCGGTAGTCAGTCATGTTATGTTACCACTCTCATTCCAGAGTTATTATATATATACCGGTAGTCAGTCATGTTATGTTACCACTCTCATTCCAGAGTTATTATATATATACCGGTAGTCAGTCATGGTATGTTACCATTCTCATTCCAGAGTTATTATATATATACCGGTAGTCAGTCATGTTTTGTCTACCACCTCTCATTCCAGAGTTAGTATATATATACCGGTAGTCAGTCATGTTATGTTACCACTCTCATTCCAGAGTTATTATATATATACCGGTAGTCAGTCATGGTATGTTACCTTTCTCATTCCAGAGTTATTATATATACCGGTAGTCAGTCATGTTATGTTACCACTCTCATTCCAGAGTTAGTATATATATACCGGTAGTCAGTCATGTTATGTTACCACTCTCATTCCAGAGTTAGTATATATATACCGGTAGTCAGTCATGGTATGTTACCACTCTCATTCCAGAGTTATTATATATATACCGGTAGTCAGTCATGTTATGTTACCACTCTCATTCCAGAGTTATTATATATATACCGGTAGTCAGTCATGTTATGTTACCACTCTCATTCCAGAGTTATTATATATATACCGGTAGTCAGTCATGGTATGTTACCTTTCTCATTCCAGAGTTATTATATATATACCGGTAGTCAGTCATGTTATGTTACCACTCTCATTCCAGAGTTAGTATATATATACCGGTAGTCAGTCATGTTATGTTACCACTCTCATTCCAGAGTTATTATATATATACCGGTAGTCAGTCATGGTATGTTACCTTTCTCATTCCAGAGTTATTATATATATACCGGTAGTCAGTCATGTTATGTTACCACTCTCATTCCAGAGTTAGTATATATATACCGGTAGTCAGTCATGTTATGTTACCACTCTCATTCCAGAGTTATTATATATATACCGGTAGTCAGTCATGTTATGTTACCACTCTCATTCCAGAGTTATTATATATACCGGTAGTCAGTCATGTTATGTTACCACTCTCATTCCAGAGTTATTATATATATACCGGTAGTCAGTCATGGTATGTTACCACTCTCATTCCAGAGTTAGTATATATATATACCGGTAGTCAGTCATGTTATGTTACCACTCTCATTCCAGAGTTATTATATATATACCGGTAGTCAGTCATGGTATGTTACCTTTCTCATTCCAGAGTTATTATATATATACCGGTAGTCAGTCATGTTATGTTACCACTCTCATTCCAGAGTTATTATATATATACCGGTAGTCAGTCATGTTATGTTACCACTCTCATTCCAGAGTTATTATATATATACCGGTAGTCAGTCATGTTATGTTACCACTCTCATTCCAGAGTTATTATATATATACCGGTAGTCAGTCATGTTATGTTACCACTCTCATTCCAGAGTTATTATATATATACCGGTAGTCAGTCATGGTATGTTACCTTTCTCATTCCAGAGTTATTATATATATACCGGTAGTCAGTCATGTTATGTTACCACTCTCATTCCAGAGTTAGTATATATATACCGGTAGTCAGTCATGTTATGTTACCACTCTCATTCCAGAGTTATTATATATATACCGGTAGTCAGTCATGGTATGTTACCACTCTCATTCCAGAGTTATTATATATATACCGGTAGTCAGTCATGTTATGTTACCACTCTCATTCCAGAGTTAGTATATATATACCGGTAGTCAGTCATGTTATGTTACCACTCTCATTCCAGAGTTAGTATATATATACCGGTAGTCAGTCATGTTATGTTACCACTCTCATTCCAGAGTTATTATATATATACCGGTAGTCAGTCATGTTATGTTACCACTCTCATTCCAGAGTTATTATATATATACCGGTAGTCAGTCATGGTATGTTACATTTCTCATTCCAGAGTTATTATATATACCGGTAGTCAGTCATGTTATGTTACCACTCTCATTCCAGAGTTAGTATATATATACCGGTAGTCAGTCATGTTATGTTACCACTCTCATTCCAGAGTTAGTATATATATACCGGTAGTCAGTCATGGTATGTTACCTTTCTCATTCCAGAGTTATTATATATATACCGGTAGTCAGTCATGTTATGTTACCACTCTCATTCCAGAGTTAGTATATATATACCGGTAGTCAGTCATGTTATGTTACCACTCTCATTCCAGAGTTATTATATATATACCGGTAGTCAGTCATGGTATGTTACCACTCTCATTCCAGAGTTATTATATATATACCGGTAGTCAGTCATGTTATCTTACCACTCTCATTCCAGAGTTAGTATATATATACCGGTAGTCAGTCATGTTATGTTACCACTCTCATTCCAGAGTTATTATATATATACCGGTAGTCAGTCATGGTATGTTACCATTCTCATTCCAGAGTTATTATATATATACCGGTAGTCAGTCATGTTATGTTACCACTCTCATTCCAGAGTTAGTATATATATACCGGTAGTCAGTCATGTTATGTTACCACTCTCATTCCAGAGTTATTATATATATACCGGTAGTCAGTCATGTTATGTTACCACTCTCATTCCAGAGTTATTATATATATACCGGTAGTCAGTCATGGTATGTTACATTTCTCATTCCAGAGTTATTATATATACAGGTAGTCAGTCATGTTATGTTACCACTCTCATTCCAGAGTTAGTATATATATACCGGTAGTCAGTCATGTTATGTTACCACTCTCATTCCAGAGTTAGTATATTATATATATACCGGTAGTCAGTCATGGTATGTTACCTTTCTCATTCAGGAGTTATTATATATACCGGTAGTCAGTCATGTTATGTTACCACTCTCATTCCAGAGTTATTATATATATACCGGTAGTCAGTCATGTTATGTTACCACTCTCATTCCAGAGTTATTATATATATACCGGTAGTCAGTCATGGTATGTTACCACTCTCATTCCAGAGTTATTATATATATACCGGTAGTCAGTCATGTTATGTTACCACTCTCATTCCAGAGTTATTATATATATACCGGTAGTCAGTCATGTTATGTTACCACTCTCATTCCAGAGTTATTATATATATACCGGTAGTCAGTCATGTATGTTACCTTTCTCATTCCAGAGTTATTATATATATACCGGTAGTCAGTCATGTTATGTTACCACTCTCATTCCAGAGTTATTATATATATACCGGTAGTCAGTCATGTTATGTTACCTTTCTCATTCCAGAGTTATTATATATATACCGGTAGTCAGTCATGGTATGTTACCTTTCTCATTCCAGAGTTATTATATATACCGGTAGTCAGTCATGTTATGTTACCACTCTCATTCCAGAGTTAGTATATATATACCGGTAGTCAGTCATGGTATGTTACCTTTCTCATTCCAGAGTTATTATATATATACCGGTAGTCAGTCATGTTATGTTACCACTCTCATTCCAGAGTTATTATATATACCGGTAGTCAGTCATGGTATGTTACCACTCTCATTCCAGAGTTATTATATATATACCGGTAGTCAGTCATGTTATGTTACCACTCTCATTCCAGAGTTAGTATATATATACCGGTAGTCAGTCATGTTATGTTACCACTCTCATTCCAGAGTTATTATATATATACCGGTAGTCAGTCATGGTATGTTACCACTCTCATTCCAGAGTTATTATATATATACCGGTAGTCAGTCATGGTATGTTACCTTTCTCATTCCAGAGTTATTATATATATACCGGTAGTCAGTCATGTTATGTTACCACTCTCATTCCAGAGTTAGTATATATATACCGGTAGTCAGTCATGTTATGTTACCACTCTCATTCCAGAGTTATTATATATATACCGGTAGTCAGTCATGGTATGTTACCACTCTCATTCCAGAGTTATTATATATATACCGGTAGTCAGTCATGGTATGTTACATTTCTCATTCCAGAGTTATTATATATACCGGTAGTCAGTCATGTTATGTTACCACTCTCATTCCAGAGTTAGTATATATATACCGGTAGTCAGTCATGTTATGTTACCACTCTCATTCCAGAGTTAGTATATATATACCGGTAGTCAGTCATGTTATGTTACCACTCTCATTCCAGAGTTAGTATATATATACCGGTAGTCAGTCATGGTATGTTACATTTCTCATTCCAGAGTTATTATATATACCGGTAGTCAGTCATGTTATGTTACCACTCTCATTCCAGAGTTAGTATATATATACCGGTAGTCAGTCATGTTATGTTACCACTCTCATTCCAGAGTTAGTATATATATACCGGTAGTCAGTCATATTATGTTACCACTCTCATTCCAGAGTTATTATATATATACCGGTAGTCAGTCATGTTATGTTACCACTCTCATTCCAGAGTTATTATATATATACCGGTAGTCAGTCATGGTATGTTACATTTCTCATTCCAGAGTTATTATATATACCGGTAGTCAGTCATGTTATGTTACCACTCTCATTCCAGAGTTAGTATATATATACCGGTAGTCAGTCATGTTATGTTACCACTCTCATTCCAGAGTTAGTATATATATACCGGTAGTCAGTCATGGTATGTTACCTTTCTCATTCCAGAGTTATTATATATACCGGTAGTCAGTCATGTTATGTTACCACTCTCATTCCAGAGTTAGTATATATATACCGGTAGTCAGTCATGTTATGTTACCACTCTCATTCCAGAGTTAGTATATATATACCGGTAGTCAGTCATGTTATGTTACCACTCTCATTCCAGAGTTATTATATATATACCGGTAGTCAGTCATGGTATGTTACCACTCTCATTCCAGAGTTATTATATATATACCGGTAGTCAGTCATGTTATCTTACCACTCTCATTCCAGAGTTATTATATATATACCGGTAGTCAGTCATGTTATGTTACCACTCTCATTCCAGAGTTATTATATATATACCGGTAGTCAGTCATGGTATGTTACCTTTCTCATTCCAGAGTTATTATATATATACCGGTAGTCAGTCATGTTATGTTACCACTCTCATTCCAGAGTTAGTATATATATACCGGTAGTCAGTCATGTTATGTTACCACTCTCATTCCAGAGTTATTATATATATACCGGTAGTCAGTCATGGTATGTTACCTTTCTCATTCCAGAGTTATTATATATATACCAGTAGTCAGTCATGTTATGTTACCACTCTCATTCCAGAGTTAGTATATATATACCGGTAGTCAGTCATGGTATGTTCCCTTTCTCATTCCAGAGTTATTATATATATACCGGTAGTCAGTCATGTTATGTTACCACTCTCATTCCAGAGTTAGTATATATATACCGGTAGTCAGTCATGTTATGTTACCACTCTCATTCCAGAGTTATTATATATATACCAGTAGTCAGTCATGGTATGTTACCTTTCTAATTCCAGAGTTATTATATATATACCAGTAGTCAGTCATGTTATGTTACCACTCTCATTCCAGAGTTAGTATATATATACCGGTAGTCAGTCATGGTATGTTACCTTTCTCATTCCAGAGTTATTATATATATACCGGTAGTCAGTCATGTTATGTTACCACTCTCATTCCAGAGTTATTATATATACCAGTAGTCAGTCATGTTATGTTACCACTCTCATTCCAGAGTTATTATATATATACCGGTAGTCAGTCATGGTATGTTACCACTCTCATTCCAGAGTTAGTATATATATATACCGGTAGTCAGTCATGGTATGTTACCACTCTCATTCCAGAGTTATTATATATATACCGGTAGTCAGTCATGGTATGTTACCACTCTCATTCCAGAGTTATTATATATATACCGGTAGTCAGTCATGTTATGTTACCACTCTCATTCCAGAGTTAGTATATATATACAGGTAGTCAGTCATGTTATGTTACCACTCTCATTCCAGAGTTATTATATATATACCGGTAGTCAGTCATGTTATGTTTCCACTCTCATTCCAGAGTTAGTATATATATACCGGTAGTCAGTCATGTTATGTTACCACTCTCATTCCAGAGTTATTATATATATACCGGTAGTCAGTCATGTTATGTTACCACTCTCATTCCAGAGTTATTATATATATACCGGTAGTCAGTCATGGTATGTTACCACTCTCATTCCAGAGTTATTATATATATACCGGTAGTCAGTCATGTTATGTTACCTTTCTCATTCCAGAGTTAGTATATATATACCGGTAGTCTGTCATGTTATGTTACCACTCTCATTCCAGAGTTATTATATATATACCGGTAGTCAGTCATGGTATGTTACCTTTCTCATTCCAGAGTTATTATATATACCGGTAGTCAGTCATGTTATGTTACCACTCTCATTCCAGAGTTATTATATATATACCGGTAGTCAGTCATGTTATGTTACCACTCTCATTCCAGAGTTATTATATATATACCGGTAGTCAGTCATGTTATGTTACCACTCTCATTCCAGAGTTATTATATATATACCGGTAGTCAGTCATGGTATGTTACATTTCTCATTCCAGAGTTATTATATATATACCGGTAGTCAGTCATGTTATGTTACCACTCTCATTCCAGAGTTAGTATATATATACCGGTAGTCAGTCATGTTATGTTACCACTCTCATTCCAGAGTTATTATATATATACCGGTAGTCAGTCATGGTATGTTACCACTCTCATTCCAGAGTTATTATATATATACCGGTAGTCAGTCATGTTATGTTACCACTCTCATTCCAGAGTTATTATATATATACCGGTAGTCAGTCATGGTATGTTACCTTTCTCATTCCAGAGTTATTATATATATACCGGTAGTCAGTCATGTTATGTTACCACTCTAATTCCAGAGTTAGTATATATATACCGGTAGTCAGTCAAGTTATGTTACCTTTCTCATTCCAGAGTTATTATATATATACCGGTAGTCAGTCATGTTATGTTACCACTCTCATTCCAGAGTTATTATATATATACCGGTAGTCAGTCATGTTATGTTACCACTCTCATTCCAGAGCTAGTATATATATATATCGGTAGTCAGTCATGGTATGTTACCTTTCTCATTCCAGAGTTAGTATATATATACCGGTAGTCAGTCATGTTATGTTACCACTCTCATTCCAGAGTTAGTATATATATACCAGTAGTCAGTCATGTTAATGTTACCACTCTCATTCCAGAGTTATTATATATATACCGGTAGTCAGTCATGGTATGTTACCTTTCTCATTCCAGAGTTAGTATATATATATACCGGTAGTCAGTCATGTTATGTTACCACTCTCATTCCAGAGTTATTATATATATACCGGTAGTCAGTCATGGTATGTTACCTTTCTCATTCCAGAGTTATTATATATATACCGTAGTCAGTCATGATATGTTACCTTTCTCATTCCAGAGTTATTATATATACCGGTAGTCAGTCATGTTATGTTACCACTCTCATTCCAGAGTTATTATATATATACCGGTAGTCAGTCATGTTATGTTACCACTCTCATTCCAGAGTTATTATATATATACCGTAGTCAGTCATGTTATGTTACCACTCTCACTCCAGAGTTATTATATATATACCGGTAGTCAGTCATGTTATGTTACCTTTCTCATTCCAGAGTTATTATATATATACCGGTAGTCAGTCATGTTATGTTACCACTCTCATTCCAGAGTTATTATATATATACCGGTAGTCAGTCATGGTATGTTACCACTCTCATTCCAGAGTTATTATATATATACCGGTAGTCAGTCATGGTATGTTACCTTTCTCATTCCAGAGTTATTATATATATACCAGTAGTCAGTCATGTTATGTTACCACTCTCATTCCAGAGTTAGTATATATATACCGGTAGTCAGTCATGGTATGTTACCTTTCTCATTCCAGAGTTATTATATATATACAGGTAGTCAGTCATGTTATGTTACCACTCTCATTCCAGAGTTATTTATATATACCAGTAGTCAGTCATGTTATGTTACCACTCTCATTCCAGAGTTATTGTATATATACCGGTAGTCAGTCATGGTATGTTACCTTTCTCATTCCAGAGTTAGTATATATATATACCGGTAGTCAGTCATGTTATGTTACCACTCTCATTCCAGAGTTATTATATATATACCGGTAGTCAGTCATGGTATGTTACCTTTCTCATTCCAGAGTTATTATATATATACCGGTAGTCAGTCATGTTATGTTACCACTCTCATTCCAGAGTTAGTATATATATACCGGTAGTCAGTCATGTTATGTTACCACTCTCATTCCAGAGTTATTATATATATACCGGTAGTCAGTCATGTTATGTTACCACTCTCATTCCAGAGTTATTATATATATACCGGTAGTCAGTCATGTTATGTTACCACTCTCATTCCAGAGTTATTATATATATACCGGTAGTCAGTCATGTTATGTTACCACTCTCATTCCAGAGTTATTATATATATATACCGGTAGTCTGTCATGGTATGTTACCTTTCTCATTCCAGAGTTATTATATATATACCGGTAGTCAGTCATGTTATGTTACCACTCTCATTCCAGAGTTATTATATATATACCGGTAGTCAGTCATGTTATGTTACCACTCTCATTCCAGAGTTATTATATATATACCGGTAGTCAGTCATGTTATGTTACCACTCTCATTCCAGAGTTATTATATATATATACCGGTAGTCAGTCATGGTATGTTACCTTTCTCATTCCAGAGTTATTATATATATACCGGTAGTCAGTCATGTTATGTTACCACTCTCATTCCAGAGCTAGTATATATATATACCGGTAGTCAGTCATGGTATGTTACCTTTCTCATTCCAGAGTTAGTATATATATACCGGTAGTCAGTCATGTTATGTTACCACTCTCATTCCAGAGTTAGTATATATATATACCGGTAGTCAGTCATGTTATGTTACCACTCTCATTCCAGAGTTATTATATATATACCGGTAGTCAGTCATGTTATGTTACCACTCTCATTCCAGAGTTATTATATATATACCGGTAGTCAGTCATGGTATGTTACCTTTCTCATTCCAGAGTTATTATATATATACCAGTAGTCAGTCATGTTATGTTACCACTCTCATTCCAGAGTTAGTATATATATATACCGGTAGTCAGTCATGTTATGTTACCACTCTCATTCCAGAGTTATTATATACATACCGGTAGTCAGTCATGTTATGTTACCACTCTCATTCCAGAGTTATTATATATATACCAGTAGTCAGTCATGTTATGTTACCACTCTCATTCCAGAGTTAGTATATATATACCGGTAGTCAGTCATGGTATGTTACATTTCTCATTCCAGAGTTATTATATATATACCGGTAGTCAGTCATGTTATGTTACCACTCTCATTCCAGAGTTATTATATATATACCGGTAGTCAGTCATGGTATGTTACCACTCTCATTCCAGAGTTATTATATATATACCGGTAGTCAGTCATGGTATGTTACCTTTCTCATTCCAGAGTTATTATATATATACCGGTAGTCAGTCATGTTATGTTACCACTCTCATTCCAGAGTTAGTATATATATACCGGTAGTCAGTCATGTTATGTTACCACTCTCATTCCAGAGTTATTATATATATACCGGTAGTCAGTCATGTTATGTTACCACTCTCATTCCAGAGTTATTATATATATACCGGTAGTCAGTCATGGTATGTTACCTTTCTCATTCCAGAGTTATTATATATATACCAGTAGTCAGTCATGTTATGTTACCACTCTCATTCCAGAGTTAGTATATATATACCGGTAGTCAGTCATGGTATGTTACCTTTCTCATTCCAGAGTTAGTATATATATATACCGGTAGTCAGTCATGTTATGTTACCACTCTCATTCCAGAGTTATTATATATATACCGGTAGTCAGTCATGGTATGTTACCTTTCTCATTCCAGAGTTATTATATATATACCGGTAGTCAGTCATGTTATGTTACCACTCTCATTCCAGAGTTAGTATATATATACCGGTAGTCAGTCATGTTATGTTACCACTCTCATTCCAGAGTTATTATATATATACCGGTAGTCAGTCATGTTATGCTACCACTCTCATTCCAGAGTTATTATATATATACCGGTAGTCAGTCATGTTATGTTACCACTCTCATTCCAGAGTTATTATATATATACCGGTAGTCAGTCATGTTATGTTACCACTCTCATTCCAGAGTTATTATATATATATACCGGTAGTCTGTCATGGTATGTTACCTTTCTCATTCCAGAGTTATTATATATATACCGGTAGTCAGTCATGTTATGTTACCACTCTCATTCCAGAGTTATTATATATATACCGGTAGTCAGTCATGTTATGTTACCACTCTCATTCCAGAGTTATTATATATATACCGGTAGTCAGTCATGTTATGTTACCACTCTCATTCCAGAGTTATTATATATATATACCGGTAGTCAGTCATGGTATGTTACCTTTCTCATTCCAGAGTTATTATATATATACCGGTAGTCAGTCATGTTATGTTACCACTCTCATTCCAGAGCTAGTATATATATATACCGGTAGTCAGTCATGGTATGTTACCTTTCTCATTCCAGAGTTAGTATATATATACCGGTAGTCAGTCATGTTATGTTACCACTCTCATTCCAGAGTTAGTATATATATATACCGGTAGTCAGTCATGTTATGTTACCACTCTCATTCCAGAGTTATTATATATATACCGGTAGTCAGTCATGTTATGTTACCACTCTCATTCCAGAGTTATTATATATATACCGGTAGTCAGTCATGGTATGTTACCTTTCTCATTCCAGAGTTATTATATATATACCAGTAGTCAGTCATGTTATGTTACCACTCTCATTCCAGAGTTAGTATATATATATACCGGTAGTCAGTCATGTTATGTTACCACTCTCATTCCAGAGTTATTATATACATACCGGTAGTCAGTCATGTTATGTTACCACTCTCATTCCAGAGTTATTATATATATACCAGTAGTCAGTCATGTTATGTTACCACTCTCATTCCAGAGTTAGTATATATATACCGGTAGTCAGTCATGGTATGTTACATTTCTCATTCCAGAGTTATTATATATATACCGGTAGTCAGTCATGTTATGTTACCACTCTCATTCCAGAGTTATTATATATATACCGGTAGTCAGTCATGGTATGTTACCACTCTCATTCCAGAGTTATTATATATATACCGGTAGTCAGTCATGTTATGTTACCACTCTCATTCCAGAGTTATTATATATATACCGGTAGTCAGTCATGTTATGTTACCACTCTCATTCCAGAGTTATTATATATATACCGGTAGTCAGTCATGTTATGTTACCTTTCTCATTCCAGAGTTATTATATATATACCGGTAGTCAGTCATGGTATGTTACCACTCTCATTCCAGAGTTAGTATATATATACCGGTAGTCAGTCATGTTATGTTACCACTCTCATTCCAGAGTTAGTATATATATACCGGTAGTCAGTCATGTTATGTTACCACTCTCATTCCAGAGTTAGTATATATATATACCGGTAGTCAGTCATGTTATGTTACCACTCTCATTCCAGAGTTATTATATATACCGGTAGTCAGTCATGTTATGTTACCACTCTCATTCCAGAGTTATTATATATATACCGGTAGTCAGTCATGTTATGTTACCACTCTCATTCCAGAGTTATTATATATATACTGGTAGTCAGTCATGTTATGTTACCACTCTCATTCCAGAGTTATTATATATATACCGGTAGTCAGTCATGTTATGTTACCTTTCTCATTCCAGAGTTATTATATATATACCGGTAGTCAGTCATGTTATGTTACCACTCTCATTCCAGAGTTATTATATATATACCGGTAGTCAGTCATGTTATGTTACCACTCTCATTCCAGAGTTATTATATATATACCGGTAGTCAGTCATGTTATGTTACCACTCTCATTCCAGAGTTATTATATATATACCGGTAGTCAGTCATGTTATGTTACCACTCTCATTCCAGAGTTATTATATATATACCGGTAGTCAGTCATGTTATGTTACCACTCTCATTCCAGAGTTATTATATATATACCGGTAGTCAGTCATGGTATGTTACCTTTCTCATTCCAGAGTTAGTATATATATACCGGTAGTCAGTCATGTTATGTTACCACTCTCATTCCAGAGTTATTATATATATACCAGTAGTCAGTCATGTTATGTTACCACTCTCATTCCAGAGTTATTATATATATACCGGTAGTCAGTCATGTTATGTTACCACTCTCATTCCAGAGTTATTATATATATACCGGTAGTCAGTCATGTTATGTTACCACTCTCATTCCAGAGTTATTATATATATACCGGTAGTCAGTCATGTTATGTTACCACTCTCATTCCAGAGTTATTATATATATACCGGTAGTCAGTCATGGTATGTTACCACTCTCATTCCAGAGTTATTATATATATACCGGTAGTCAGTCATGGTATGTTACCTTTCTCATTCCAGAGTTAGTATATATATACCGGTAGTCAGTCATGTTATGTTACCACTCTCATTCCAGAGTTATTATATATATACCAGTAGTCAGTCATGTTATGTTACCACTCTCATTCCAGAGTTATTATATATATACCGGTAGTCAGTCATATTATGTTACCACTCTCATTCCAGAGTTATTATATATATACCGGTAGTCAGTCATGTTATGTTACCTTTCTCATTCCAGAGTTATTATATATATACCGGTAGTCAGTCATGTTATGTTACCACTCTCATTCCAGAGTTATTATATATATACCGGTAGTCAGTCATGGTATGTTACCACTCTCATTCCAGAGTTATTATATATATACCGGTAGTCAGTCATGGTATGTTACCTTTCTCATTCCAGAGTTATTATATATATACCGGTAGTCAGTCATGTTATGTTACCACTCTCATTCCAGAGTTATTATATATATACCGGTAGTCAGTCATGTTATGTTACCACTCTCATTCCAGAGTTATTATATATATACCGGTAGTCAGTCATGTTATGTTACCACTCTCATTCCAGAGTTATTATATATATACCGGTAGTCAGTCATGGTATGTTACCTTTCTCATTCCAGAGTTATTATATATATACCGGTAGTCAGTCATGTTATGTTACCACTCTCATTCCAGAGCTAGTATATATATATACCGGTAGTCAGTCATGGTATGTTACCTTTCTCATTCCAGAGTTAGTATATATATACCGGTAGTCAGTCATGTTATGTTACCACTCTCATTCCAGAGTTAGTATATATATATACCGGTAGTCAGTCATGTTATGTTACCACTCTCATTCCAGAGTTATTATATATATACCGGTAGTCAGTCATGTTATGTTACCACTCTCATTCCAGAGTTATTATATATATACCGGTAGTCAGTCATGGTATGTTACCTTTCTCATTCCAGAGTTATTATATATATACCAGTAGTCAGTCATGTTATGTTACCACTCTCATTCCAGAGTTAGTATATATATATACCGGTAGTCAGTCATGTTATGTTACCACTCTCATTCCAGAGTTATTATATATATACCGGTAGTCAGTCATGTTATGTTACCACTCTCATTCCAGAGTTATTATATATATACCGGTAGTCAGTCATGGTATGTTACCACTCTCATTCCAGAGTTATTATATATATACCGGTAGTCAGTCATGGTATGTTACCTTTCTCATTCCAGAGTTAGTATATATATACCGGTAGTCAGTCATGTTATGTTACCACTCTCATTCCAGAGTTATTATATATATACCAGTAGTCAGTCATGTTATGTTACCACTCTCATTCCAGAGTTATTATATATATACCGGTAGTCAGTCATATTATGTTACCACTCTCATTCCAGAGTTATTATATATATACCGGTAGTCAGTCATGTTATGTTACCTTTCTCATTCCAGAGTTATTATATATATACCGGTAGTCAGTCATGTTATGTTACCACTCTCATTCCAGAGTTATTATATATATACCGGTAGTCAGTCATGGTATGTTACCACTCTCATTCCAGAGTTATTATATATATACCGGTAGTCAGTCATGGTATGTTACCTTTCTCATTCCAGAGTTAGTATATATATATACCGGTAGTCAGTCATGTTATGTTACCACTCTCATTCCAGAGTTATTATATATATACCGGTAGTCAGTCATGTTATGTTACCACTCTCATTCCAGAGTTATTATATATATACCGGTAGTCAGTCATGGTATGTTACCTTTCTCATTCCAGAGTTATTATATATATACCGGTAGTCAGTCATGATATGTTACCTTTCTCATTCCAGAGTTATTATATATACCGGTAGTCAGTCATGTTATGTTACCACTCTCATTCCAGAGTTATTATATATATACCGGTAGTCAGTCATGTTATGTTACCACTCTCATTCCAGAGTTATTATATATATACCGGTAGTCAGTCATGGTATGTTACCTTTCTCATTCCAGAGTTATTATATATATACCAGTAGTCAGTCATGTTATGTTACCACTCTCATTCCAGAGTTAGTATATATATACCGGTAGTCAGTCATGGTATGTTACCTTTCTCATTCCAGAGTTATTATATATATACAGGTAGTCAGTCATGTTATGTTACCACTCTCATTCCAGAGTTATTATATATACCAGTAGTCAGTCATGTTATGTTACCACTCTCATTCCAGAGTTATTGTATATATACCGGTAGTCAGTCATGGTATGTTACCTTTCTCATTCCAGAGTTAGTATATATATATACCGGTAGTCAGTCATGTTATGTTACCACTCTCATTCCAGAGTTATTATATATATACCGGTAGTCAGTCATGGTATGTTACCTTTCTCATTCCAGAGTTATTATATATATACCGGTAGTCAGTCATGTTATGTTACCACTCTCATTCCAGAGTTAGTATATATATACCGGTAGTCAGTCATGTTATGTTACCACTTTCATTCCAGAGTTATTATATATATACCGGTAGTCAGTCATGTTATGCTACCACTCTCATTCCAGAGTTATTATATATATACCGGTAGTCAGTCATGTTATGTTACCACTCTCATTCCAGAGTTATTATATATATACCGGTAGTCAGTCATGTTATGTTACCACTCTCATTCCAGAGTTATTATATATATATACCGGTAGTCTGTCATGGTATGTTACCTTTCTCATTCCAGAGTTATTATATATATACCGGTAGTCAGTCATGTTATGTTACCACTCTCATTCCAGAGTTATTATATATATACCGGTAGTCAGTCATGTTATGTTACCACTCTCATTCCAGAGTTATTATATATATACCGGTAGTCAGTCATGTTATGTTACCACTCTCATTCCAGAGTTATTATATATATATACCGGTAGTCAGTCATGGTATGTTACCTTTCTCATTCCAGAGTTATTATATATATACCGGTAGTCAGTCATGTTATGTTACCACTCTCATTCCAGAGCTAGTATATATATATACCGGTAGTCAGTCATGGTATGTTACCTTTCTCATTCCAGAGTTAGTATATATATACCGGTAGTCAGTCATGTTATGTTACCACTCTCATTCCAGAGTTAGTATATATATATACCGGTAGTCAGTCATGTTATGTTACCACTCTCATTCCAGAGTTATTATATATATACCGGTAGTCAGTCATGTTATGTTACCAATCTCATTCCAGAGTTATTATATATATACCGGTAGTCAGTCATGGTATGTTACCTTTCTCATTCCAGAGATATTATATATATACCAGTAGTCAGTCATGTTATGTTACCACTCTCATTCCAGAGTTAGTATATATATATACCGGTAGTCAGTCATGTTATGTTACCACTCTCATTCCAGAGTTATTATATACATACCGGTAGTCAGTCATGTTATGTTACCACTCTCATTCCAGAGTTATTATATATATACCAGTAGTCAGTCATGTTATGTTACCACTCTCATTCCAGAGTTAGTATATATATACCGGTAGTCAGTCATGGTATGTTACATTTCTCATTCCAGAGTTATTATATATATACCGGTAGTCAGTCATGTTATGTTACCACTCTCATTCCAGAGTTAGTATATATATACCGGTAGTCAGTCATGTTATGTTACCACTCTCATTTCAGAGTTAGTATATATATACCGGTAGTCAGTCATGTTATGTTACCACTCTCATTCCAGAGTTAGTATATATATATACCGGTAGTCAGTCATGTTATGTTACCACTCTCATTCCAGAGTTATTATATATATACCGGTAGTCAGTCATGTTATGTTACCACTCTCATTCCAGAGTTATTATATATATACCGGTAGTCAGTCATGTTATGTTACCACTCTCATTCCAGAGTTATTATATATATACCGGTAGTCAGTCATGTTATGTTACCACTCTCATTCCAGAGTTATTATATATATACCGGTAGTCAGTCATGGTATGTTACCTTTCTCATTCCAGAGTTAGTATATATATATACCGGTAGTCAGTCATGTTATGTTACCACTCTCATTCCAGAGTTATTATATATATACCGGTAGTCAGTCATGGTATGTTACCTTTCTCATTCCAGAGTTATTATATATATACCGGTAGTCATTCATGATATGTTACCTTTCTCATTCCAGAGTTATTATATATACCGGTAGTCAGTCATGTTATGTTACCACTCTCATTCCAGAGTTATTATATATATACCGGTAGTCAGTCATGTTATGTTACCACTCTCATTCCAGAGTTATTATATATATACCGGTAGTCAGTCATGGTATGTTACCTTTCTCATTCCAGAGTTATTATATATATACCAGTAGTCAGTCATGTTATGTTACCACTCTCATTCCAGAGTTAGTATATATATACCGGTAGTCAGTCATGGTATGTTACCTTTCTTATTCCAGAGTTATTATATATATACAGGTAGTCAGTCATGTTATGTTACCACTCTCATTCCAGAGTTATTATATATACCAGTAGTCAGTCATGTTATGTTACCACTCTCATTCCAGAGTTATTGTATATATACCGGTAGTCAGTCATGGTATGTTACCTTTCTCATTCCAGAGTTAGTATATATATATACCGGTAGTCAGTCATGTTATGTTACCACTCTCATTCCAGAGTTATTATATATATACCGGTAGTCAGTCATGGTATGTTACCTTTCTCATTCCAGAGTTATTATATATATACCGGTAGTCAGTCATGTTATGTTACCACTCTCATTCCAGAGTTAGTATATATATACCGGTAGTCAGTCATGTTATGTTACCACTCTCATTCCAGAGTTATTATATATATACCGGTAGTCAGTCATGTTATGTTACCACTCTCATTCCAGAGTTATTATATATATATACCGGTAGTCTGTCATGGTATGTTACCTTTCTCATTCCAGAGTTATTATATATATACCGGTAGTCAGTCATGTTATGTTACCACTCTCATTCCAGAGTTATTATATATATACCGGTAGTCAGTCATGTTATGTTACCACTCTCATTCCAGAGTTATTATATATATACCGGTAGTCAGTCATGTTATGTTACCACTCTCATTCCAGAGTTATTATATATATACCGGTAGTCAGTCATGGTATGTTACCTTTCTCATTCCAGAGTTAGTATATATATACCGGTAGTCAGTCATGTTATGTTACCACTCTCATTCCAGAGTTATTATATATATACCGGTAGTCAGTCATGTTATGTTACCAATCTCATTCCAGAGTTATTATATATATACCGGTAGTCAGTCATGGTATGTTACCACTCTCATTCCAGAGTTATTATATATATACCGGTAGTCAGTCATGTTATGTTACCACTCTCATTCCAGAGCTAGTATATATATATACCGGTAGTCAGTCATGGTATGTTACCTTTCTCATTCCAGAGTTAGTATATATATACCGGTAGTCAGTCATGTTATGTTACCACTCTCATTCCAGAGTTAGTATATATATATACCGGTAGTCAGTCATGTTATGTTACCACTCTCATTCCAGAGTTATTATATATATACCGGTAGTCAGTCATGTTATGTTACCAATCTCATTCCAGAGTTATTATATATATACCGGTAGTCAGTCATGGTATGTTACCTTTCTCATTCCAGAGATATTATATATATACCAGTAGTCAGTCATGTTATGTTACCACTCTCATTCCAGAGTTAGTATATATATATACCGGTAGTCAGTCATGTTATGTTACCACTCTCATTCCAGAGTTATTATATACATACCGGTAGTCAGTCATGTTATGTTATCACTCTCATTCCAGAGTTATTATATATATACCAGTAGTCAGTCATGTTATGTTACCACTCTCATTCCAGAGTTAGTATATATATACCGGTAGTCAGTCATGGTATGTTACATTTCTCATTCCAGAGTTATTATATATATACCGGTAGTCAGTCATGTTATGTTACCACTCTCATTCCAGAGTTAGTATATATATACCGGTAGTCAGTCATGTTATGTTACCACTCTCATTTCAGAGTTAGTATATATATACCGGTAGTCAGTCATGTTATGTTACCACTCTCATTCCAGAGTTAGTATATATATATACCGGTAGTCAGTCATGTTATGTTACCACTCTCATTCCAGAGTTATTATATATATACCGGTAGTCAGTCATGTTATGTTACCACTCTCATTCCAGAGTTATTATATATATACCGGTAGTCAGTCATGTTATGTTACCACTCTCATTCCAGAGTTATTATATATATACCGGTAGTCAGTCATGTTATGTTACCACTCTCATTCCAGAGTTATTATATATATACCGGTAGTCAGTCATGTTATGTTACCTTTCTCATTCCAGAGTTATTATATATATACCGGTAGTCAGTCATGGTATGTTACCACTCTCATTCCAGAGTTAGTATATATATACCGGTAGTCAGTCATGTTATGTTACCACTCTCATTCCAGAGTTAGTATATATATACCGGTAGTCAGTCATGTTATGTTACCACTCTCATTCCAGAGTTAGTATATATATATACCGGTAGTCAGTCATGTTATGTTACCACTCTCATTCCAGAGTTATTATATATACCGGTAGTCAGTCATGTTATGTTACCACTCTCATTCCAGAGTTATTATATATATACCGGTAGTCAGTCATGTTATGTTACCACTCTCATTCCAGAGTTATTATATATATACCGGTAGTCAGTCATGTTATGTTACCACTCTCATTCCAGAGTTATTATATATATACCGGTAGTCAGTCATGTTATGTTACCTTTCTCATTCCAGAGTTATTATATATATACCGGTAGTCAGTCATGTTATGTTACCACTCTCATTCCAGAGTTATTATATATATACCGGTAGTCAGTCATGTTATGTTACCTTTCTCATTCCAGAGTTATTATATATATACCGGTAGTCAGTCATGTTATGTTACCACTCTCATTCCAGAGTTATTATATATATACCGGTAGTCAGTCATGTTATGTTACCACTCTCATTCCAGAGTTATTATATAAATACCGGTAGTCAGTCATGTTATGTTACCACTCTCATTCCAGAGTTATTATATATATACCGGTAGTCAGTCATGGTATGTTACCTTTCTCATTCCAGAGTTAGTATATATATACCGGTAGTCAGTCATGTTATGTTACCACTCTCATTCCAGAGTTATTATATATATACCAGTAGTCAGTCATGTTATGTTACCACTCTCATTCCAGAGTTATTATATATATACCGGTAGTCAGTCATGTTATGTTACCACTCTCATTCCAGAGTTATTATATATATACCGGTAGTCAGTCATGTTATGTTACCACTCTCATTCCAGAGTTATTATATATATACCGGTAGTCAGTCATGGTATGTTACCACTCTCATTCCAGAGTTATTATATATATACCGGTAGTCAGTCATGGTATGTTACCTTTCTCATTCCAGAGTTAGTATATATATACCGGTAGTCAGTCATGTTATGTTACCACTCTCATTCCAGAGTTATTATATATATACCAGTAGTCAGTCATGTTATGTTACCACTCTCATTCCAGAGTTATTATATATATACCGGTAGTCAGTCATATTATGTTACCACTCTCATTCCAGAGTTATTATATATATACCGGTAGTCAGTCATGTTATGTTACCTTTCTCATTCCAGAGTTATTATATATATACCGGTAGTCAGTCATGTTATGTTACCACTCTCATTCCAGAGTTATTATATA
The DNA here is from genome assembly GCA_963383655.1 of Bathymodiolus septemdierum. Taxonomy (NCBI): domain Eukaryota; kingdom Metazoa; phylum Mollusca; class Bivalvia; order Mytilida; family Modiolidae; genus Bathymodiolus; species Bathymodiolus septemdierum. Next base: position 1,845 of record CAUJNP010000018.1, on the reverse strand, counting down.
TATACCGGTAGTCAGTCATGGTATGTTACCACTCTCATTCCAGAGTTATTATATATATATACCGGTAGTCAGTCATGGTATGTTACCTTTCTCATTCCAGAGTTATTATATATATACCAGTAGTCAGTCATGTTATGTTACCACTCTCATTCCAGAGTTAGTATATATATACCGGTAGCCAGTCATGGTATGTTACCTTTCTCATTCCAGAGTTATTATATATATACCGGTAGTCAGTCATGTTATGTTACCACTCTCATTCCAGAGTTATTATATATACCAGTAGTCAGTCATGTTATGTTACCACTCTCATTCCAGAGTTATTATATATATACCGGTAGTCAGTCATGGTATGTTACCTTTCTCATTCCAGAGTTAGTATATATATATACCGGTAGTCAGTCATGTTATGTTACCACTCTCATTCCAGAGTTATTATATATATACCGGTAGTCAGTCATGGTATGTTACCTTTCTCATTCCAGAGTTATTATATATATACCGGTAGTCAGTCATGGTATGTTACCTTTCTCATTCCAGAGTTATTATATATACCGGTAGTCAGTCATGTTATGTTACCACTCTCATTCCAGAGTTATTATATATATACCGGTAGTCAGTCATGTTATGTTACCACTCTCATTCCAGAGTTATTATATATATACCGGTAGTCAGTCATGTTATGTTACCACTCTCATTCCAGAGTTATTATATATATACCGGTAGTCAGTCATGGTATGTTATATTTCTCATTCCAGAGTTATTATATATATACCGGTAGTCAGTCATGTTATGTTACCACTCTCATTCCAGAGTTATTATATATATACCGGTAGTCAGTCATAGTATGTTACCTTTCTCATTCCAGAGTTAGTATATATATACCGGTAGTCAGTCATGTTATGTTACCACTCTCATTCCAGAGTTATTATATATATACCGGTAGTCAGTCATGTTATGTTACCACTCTCATTCCAGAGTTATTATATATATACCGGTAGTCAGTCATGTTATGTTACCACTCTCATTCCAGAGTTATTATATATATACCGGTAGTCAGTCATGGTATGTTACCACTCTCATTCCAGAGTTATTATATATATACCGGTAGTCAGTCATGGTATGTTACCTTTCTCATTCCAGAGTTAGTATATATATATACCGGTAGTCAGTCATGTTATGTTACCACTCTCATTCCAGAGTTATTATATATATACCAGTAGTCAGTCATGTTGTGTTACCACTCTCATTCCAGAGTTATTATATATATACCGGTAGTCAGTCATGTTATGTTACCACTCTCATTCCAGAGTTATTATATATATACCGGTAGTCAGTCATGTTATGTTACCTTTCTCATTCCAGAGTTATTATATATATACCGGTAGTCAGTTATGTTATGTTACCACTCTCATTCCAGAGTTATTATATATATACCGGTAGTCAGTCATGGTATGTTACCACTCTCATTCCAGAGTTATTATATATATACCGGTAGTCAGTCATGGTATGTTACCTTTCTCATTCCAGAGTTATTATATATATACCGGTAGTCAGTCATGTTATGTTACCACTCTCATTCCAGAGTTAGTATATATATACCGGTAGTCAGTCATGGTATGTTACCACTCTCATTCCAGAGTTATTATATATATACCGGTAGTCAGTCATGTTATGTTACCACTCTCATTCCAGAGTTATTATATATACCAGTAGTCAGTCATGTTATGTTACCACTCTCATTCCAGTGTTATTATATATATACCGGTAGTCAGTCATGGTATGTTACCTTTCTCATTCCAGAGTTAGTATATATATATACCGGTAGTCAGTCATGTTATGTTA
>CAUJNP010000017.1:0-58667 GCA_963383655.1 Bathymodiolus septemdierum | reverse complement strand
ACACAACATAACAACAGTATAAGTATAAAGATAAAACAATGTAGAAGTAATAACAAGACAAACACAGAGTACACAAATCTGAAGGTATATTACAGTAAAGTGATGATCTAGATACACAACATAACAACAGTACAAGTATAAAGATAAAACAATGTAGAAGTAATAACAGGACAAACACAGAGTATATAAAACCACTCTTAGCTCTGTACTTCAATATGTTTAAACTATTTTAATAAGATGAAATTAAATTAACCAGAACTTAATGCACTACTCATTGTAGTTAAAATGTCAAAACAGAAGAACCTAGTTTACCTATAGGATGTCAATCCAACAGACGAAAACCTTGATGATTCCAGAGAGTTCACCAAAAGCCACAAATCCAACAACAGACGATACAATGGCAAAAGAAAACGGAAAAACATTGATCTACAAAACACTATGCAAAAAAACTAAAGATTGACCGACAGAAACCCACCAGAAATCGGAGAGGACCTCAGGTCTTCAGTAATGGTTATGTAATACATGTACCACTAGTCGCAACCATAGTGTTATTCTTGTTACAAACCTGGTGATTGATAGGTCATGAATATGATAGTTGATCGCTGTGATAGATCATCATTTTACACGAAAAGCTTAACAGAAAGTACCAAGTCAAGGACGGATCCGGGTGCAAAGTGCAACAGCATTACTTGCATAATTTGGTTTTTTTTTAATGTCGACAACTTCCATGACAATATTAACTCCAAGGGCGAGTTGAATCTGTGGCTACCCGAACTCACATGTCGGATAAATGCTCCTCTCCGGCAACACGAAATCACAGGTCGGAGTTGAAGTTGCTACTACCCAAGCTGTCACGTTGGGTTTATGCAACCCCCCACGCCTCGACGGCAACACAAAATCAGGTTAGAGCTTTGTCTACTGGAACTCCTAGGTCAGTTGCCAGCCTTGACTACCCGAACTCCCAGGTCGTGTTAAAGCTTTGACGATCATAACTCCTAAGTCAGGTAGAGCATTGACTATCCCAACGCCCAGGTCAGGTAAGAGATTTGACTACACGTCTTCCCAGGTCAGGTGAAAACTTTGACCACTCGGACTCCTAGGACAGGTAAAAGCGTTGACTATCCCAGGTCACCTCAGAACTTTGACTTCACAAACTCGTAAGTCAGTTAACAGCTTTGACTAACTGAACTCCCAGGTCAGGTTAACGCTTTGACTACCCGAAATCCTAGTTCAGGTAATATATATAAGAACCTTGATTACCCAAACTGCCAGGTCAGATCAAACTTTGACTAACCGAACTCCTAGGTCAGGTAAAACCTTTGACTACCCGAACTCCTAGGTCAGGTAAAACCTTTGACTAACCGAGCTCCCAGGTCAGAAAAGCGCTTTACTACTCGAAGTCCAATGTCAGGTAAAAGCTTTGACCACCCGAACTCTTCGGTCAATTTTCTAGTTTAATATCAATGTATGAAACAGACCTAGATACATCAGCAGTGTACTTTATTTCAAGGTCAATGGAATATATAAGATCAAAATAAGTACCAACCCAGCTAGCACACTACGTATTCACAACGTTGCAGTTTGGTTGCCGTTTGGTCAGGTCCCTTTCTTACGTGAAAATTACGTTGCCACAACGTATTTTAGATACGTGATATGCAAGTTGTTGTGACAACGTATTTTCCAACGTTTTTGTTACGTACGGATATGGTCTTGATGTTAATGTAAAAGCTCAAACGTAATTATTACATCCTGGTAACGTATTCAGAATACGCTATTTCCAAGACGTTGTGACAACGTACTTTCCAACGTCTTTGTTACGTACAGATATGGCCTTGATGCTAACGTAAAAGCTCAAACGTAATGTGTACGTCCTGGTAAAAATTTCATCAAAATCAAACAAGAATAAAAATATAATAATAATAACCATTACACTTATTTAATTTTTTCTTGTCTCAATGTAAATAAGTTATCTCCCTCATTGGTCTCAATTTCATGTACAGAAACGTGCAACAAGTATTCGGTCACTGTAATTGTTTTGCTATATTTCATATAGGTATATAACCACAATTTTTCAAAACATTCCAAACTCAATTCTTGTTCGATTTTGATGAATTTTTTACCAACAGAACGTCAGAAGCGAGAACGTATGTAATTTTTTGTGATTATTTTTAAATATTTTTTGGAAGCACAGATTTTCAATATTCATGATTTAAATGCAAACTTAAATTATTTGTCTTCAAATGTACTATCATTGTATTGTATTTTTGATGTTCAAAATTTTGTTTGGTGTTTAAATTGTGAACTCATAAAAATTATAGATTATAAAATTATGCTAAAATCACTTTGTAAAACTACATTTAATTCTGTATTTGTTGGTAAAAAAATCATCAAAATCGAACAAGAGTCGACTTTGGAATAATGTTTTTAAAAAATGTGGTTTTATATGAAATATATAGTAAAACATCACAGTGACCGAATACTTTTTGCACGTCTCTGTATTACAGACATTTTTACATAAACTCTTAAGATCAGATAAAGGTTAGATGCATCCGATTTTCATTTTGTCCAGGAACCTCGAACATTTAATTGTTATTTCATTTATTATTTAGCTTGATTTTAGCCAAAGGTATATAATTTTCAAGTTCAGAAAATAACATGCATGCAATTAGAAATTATATCTTTAATGTAGATCATATGAAAATTGCAGACTTCCCCATGATGTCCCCATCTTAGATATGCAAATTATCAAATGGTACCTCATTTCTGGCTACATGTATATACTTAGGAGGCAGGGGGAAGTAGCCTCTTTTTTTTATCGTTAAGACAGTATGATCATTGACGATACCTGTACATTGTGTATATAAATGAGACTATGAATAAAATAGTTTAAATTTCTTCATTATAATTTCAGAGCTGGTTCATTTCTGTAAAAGTGGTAAACAAGTACAGTTGGATTTGAGGTTATAGCTGTTATAGGCACATAGCTGACCTTGTAACTTTTCAACATATGGCAAACCAGTCGAAATAATTCCTGGCCCCATGTAATATTGGAAGCCACAGATGTCACCTGTTTCATGTCCTGTAATGTCAGACCGATCAACACATAGCTATAGCTAGACAACAGCAAATTTCACCATCATCTAATCAGAGGTAATCAATTTCATGTTCTTCTAGCTATAGGCCAGACAAGTCAACAACATTATATTTTACATTTTACTATCAACTAATCTAGTCCTGAGGCAATTTTATAGGGATTAAACTCAGATCACGAAAGCTACCATGATGATTTATTGATGAACCAGAAATTAGACTTCATGCACAAAGCCTACAAAATAAATGTATAATGATACATGCATACACTTATACATGTAAGTTATACCAATAGAGCTCCTCCCATATTTACAGTGTGTGGCTATCACAGAAACAAAGGGTTCTTTAGATGAACTTGTTACATTTAATTACATGTATGCAATCTACTTCAAATACAGAACAAATACAGAACATTTCTTAAGAAGAGATTTATGTTAAATATCATCAGTTACAGTTGACGATAAAATGAAAATAAACACATTTTGAAAAGATCAACCTATCTGATAGAGATTCCATCCCAAAGACAAATTAACTGTACCATCATAATTATAATATGATCCTTTGTCAGAGCTTTGTAACATGGACTTAATTTTTTGGTTCATTTCTACTTTTCTTTTTAAAGTTTTCTATATTAAGTGTAGAAATAATAAAAGTGTAATAAATGAAGATAATATTGATCAGTAGAGAAATACTGGGCATGGGTAATTATGCTATTTAATTAGGTCACACCACTGATTGATCGATATTTAATTACCTAAACAAAACAAAACTCGTCGGACTAATGCTATTTTCAGCCCCTGAAGATATTGTGAATATTAAGCCCTCCAGAAAACTAACAGGGTATAAAAAATGTTTTTTCGATTGGAACAAAAAAAAAAACACACACGACAAGGACTAACATATAAAACATATCGAAATTAATTCATTTTATCTTATACAGGGGACAACAACATTTTGAGATATTTATTTTATCCATTGTATTCTCAATTGAAATGAGAAATATTGCTTTGTTATGCAGTTTAAACTGTTGCTTCGCATTTTTTAAAAACATGTGACATTTTCAATTAACTGGATTAAGTGCCCTTGACGTGTTATAGTTGTGTTAACGATGTAGTGACGTTTGGAAATTTTTTTCTCACTCTGTAAACTGTGAGTTCATTGTTTACAAAATGGTGGTATCTAAAACAAACGAACACAATAAAAATCAAATCCAGAGACATTTGTCAGTACACATTAATACAAGCTTTATGAAGGGTCTAGTACAAAGTGAAGTCCTAGAAGAAATTGAAAAACTTGTCTATAAAAGTTTAATACAGTCCATGCAAATAACAGAGAGAAACAGTATTGTCACAGTTTCCTACCTCGACACTATGCACATTCTTTTAGCAAGGGGGATCACAATTAGAAACTGGTATATAAAACTCGCTGATGTAAATAATTATAACAATAAAAGGTTAGGGTGTGAATTGTCCAATCAGGTTTTATGTAAAAAAATTTTGATATGGTACAAGGCTCTCTATGCAGAGGTCTGATTAAGGGTATGAATATCGAAACAGAGAACCGATATATAAAACTCAAGAACTGTGTTCCGCTAATTCCAATTATGAGGAAATTTGGGAGGTTTGATGTCCGAATACTGAGTATGTGAAACATACATATCCAAATGCTAACATAGGTGTATGTATCATACTACAAAGAAAAGGGAAAGGTACACACATTCAAGCATTAAACTCTGTATCATCGTCTGTTAACACATTCATAAAATAATTGTGTCTGAAAAACAATAAGATGGGGTTTATTGACTCGAGTTCACTCCAAACAATGTACCAAACAGAGCATTCTATAACCTAAATTACCGAAGTGGGGTCCACATTAGTGAAGCAGGAGCTAGTGGAATAAGTGAAATAATACTGGATTATGTAAAATCACCAGTAGAAGGCCAATACACCAATCAAAATACTAAAAAAAGTTTAACATCAACCCCAACTTCTTCAGACAAACAACAATAAAAAAAATTCCCAAAGCCATTATAAAGCTATAGTAACACTTGAACAAAATATACTCGTGGTAATATTTAATCGTTGACATTTCTATTTTTATATACACCATGTACTTTGTTTACACGTGACAAACATCTTAATTCATAACCTATCCATGACAAAATCACCGGTATCTATGTTTAGCGTCGCTAAGCGAGGCTTCCCAAATCGTGATGTCTTCAATATAATTTGTTTAACATTTTTTTTTTATAACAATTATGTTATTTGTGTCTAATATAATATCTATTGATTTGTCTGTAATTTACTTTAACAATATGAGGATTGTGATTTATTGTGTATATATATATATATTGTTGTCGTATTTGTAAATATACCCATGTTTAATTGTAGTCATCTGTGTGAGGTAAGTTCCACATTGTGGAATTAAGAAAATATCTAGAATTTTTTTTATTTGATTGATGTTTGGAGAGCACGCAATCAATAAATGTTATACATTTGGCAGAGCCATTTTCAACAATAGTTCAGTTATATCTTGGATGTCAGTTTTATTGGTGGAGGGAACCAGAAGTCCCAGAGAAAACCACCAACCTGCCGCAAGTCATTGACAAACTTTATCACATAATGTTGTACACCTTGCCTTCATTGAATTTGCACTCACAACGTCAGTGGTGATAGGCACTGATTGCTTAGGTAGTTGTAAATCCAACTACCATACAATCACGGCCATGACTACTCCCCCCTCAAACTGTTAATTTGTATATAGTAGTTTTTCAATTTGCTATAGAAATATTTGTTGAACATTTTTAATTAAAATTATGATTATTACTCAGTGGTAAACTTAGTTCCTTCGTACGTTTATGTAATAGATATAAGAGTCAAAACTACTGGTTAAATAAAACATAAACAGGAATATACAGTTGACAATTACTTATTTATGTTTTCCCTGGGCAAATGAAGTGTACGAAAACAGGGGCCCCTAAGTGTGTTTCCCTGGGTGTCTTAGATCATTGTACAGACCAGGTGTTGTTGAATAAATGATATTGTTATATAAGAAAAAATACAAATTCAATAAAATATTATTGATGTTTTTATTAATTGTAATAAATATTATTTAAACACATTAAAGGGAATTGGACAAAGTTTTACAGATGATTGGTTTTTTTTTCAATTCTCCATTGCATTGTCTATCCTTTACCATTTCTCCATTGCATTGTCTGTCCTTTATCATTTCTCCATTGCATTGTCTGTCCTTTATCATTTGGCCATTGTATTGTCTGTCCTTTATCATTTGGCCATTGTATTGTCTGTCCTTTATCATTTGGCCATTGTAGTGTCTGTCCTTTATCATTTGGCCATTGCATTGTCTGTCCTTTATCATTTGACCATTGTATTGTCTGTCCTTTATCATTTGGCCATTGCATTGTCTGTCCTTTATCATTTCTCCATTGCATTGTCTGTCCTTTATCATTTGGCCATTGCATTGTCTGTCCTTTATCATTTGGCCATTGCATTGTCTGTCCTTTATCATTTGGCCATTGCATTGTCTGTCCTTTATCATTTCTCCATTGCATTGTCTGTCCTTTATCATTTGGCCATTGCATTGTCTGTCCTTTATCATTTGGCCATTGTATTGTCTGTCCTTTATCATTTGGCCATTGCATTGTCTGTCCTTCGACTTTTCTCTCAATAATCTCCTATGATTTAAACAGTTGGCTTAATGTCTTGTAGATCACTGTTTGTCGTTTTGTTCATTGTATTTTATGTCCGTCTCCCATTTACATCTTATTACACCTTTACTATCTTTAAACATTTCCCTCTAGAATATTTAGTCATTGATAGGTTTGGTTTCATTAAGCTATTCTGTAGTTTAGATGATACAGATCTCTATAATATTTTGTCATTGATACGTTTGGTTTCATTAACCTATTCTGTAGTTTAGATGATACAGATCTCTATAATATTTAGTAATTGATACGTTTGGTTTCATTAACCTATTATGTAGTTTAGATGATACAGATCTCTATAATATTTTGTCATTGATACCTTTGGTTTCATTAAGCTATTCTGTAGTTTAGATGATACAGATCTCTATAATATTTAGTCATTGATACGTTTGGTTTCATTAAACTATTCTGTAGTTTAGATGATACAGATCTCTATAATATTTTGTCATTGATACGTTTGGTTTCATTAAGCTATTCTGTAGTTTAGATGATACAGATCTCTATAATATTTAGTCATTGATACGTTTGGTTTCATTAAGCTATCCTGTGGTTTAGATGATACATATGTCATGTGTAAGACACTTTATTGTGTGCAATGATTATTCTCGGGGGAAAATATATTTTTTTAAGTAATACATTAAATATTATATAGAATTAAAAGGAAATTATTTTTTTCTCATAAACATTCATAATGTACCTGCTTAGCCTTTAAAGTTATACCATGACTACGAATAAATTATAAGATACTGAATGAGTATATAACAAGGATTAACGTGTTAGGTTTATGGTGATTAATGCCACTTTCAACAATAGTTCAGCCATATCATGGTGATCAGTTTCAATTAGTGTGGGAAACAGTAGTACTTGGAGAACACCACCGACCTGCCGAATGTCACTGACAAAATTGATCACATAATTTTGCATCGAGTACACCTTACCATGGGCGGAATTCAAACTCACAACGTTAGTGGCAATAGGCAATGTTTGTATTCTTTTGTCGTCCATTAACTTTTCACATTTGAATCTTCTCCTTTGAAACCACTTATCCCAATGATCCAAGACTTGGTAGGAAGTATCTATGGAATGTCTTCTATAAGGATTGCTCATTTTGTTTCGATCCGTTAGCAAACATGTAACTTGTTCTAGCCATGATACAACTGAAATATTAGTGATTTGTTATTGAACAACAATCACTCACTCACCTGCACGAAAAAGACCGGTTTGAAACCTCGTTCTCAAAAATTCGGATATGCCGTTACCTTGGATACGTTATCGCACTCTGATAACTTGCTACCATGGATACCTCATCTCAAACTATTGTAAGTTGTGAACATGAATACGCTATCATAAAACTAAGTTGACTCAAACTCTAATAAGTCGTTATCATGGATACGCTATGTTAAAACTCTACACTGTAACTTTGGTATCCAGTACTCAATGGTAAGTGTTGAGAATGGTTTGTTTGTATGGGTATATAGTGTAATGGGAATAATGTTAGTGTTATTGTGTTTAACGCCTCTTTCAACAATATTTCAGTTACACCGTGGAGTCAATTTAATTGGTGGAAGAAAACCACCGACCTGTCGCAAGTCATTGGTAAACTTTATTACATATTGTTTTATCGAGTACATCTCGCCATTATAGTGTAAATGGTAATGTTGAACGTTTAAAGTAATATAGCAAACTATTAAAAAATAATAAACATTAGAGAAAAGCGAAGGGGCAATACAGAATGTACAATCCAGAGAAACTGGCAACATTGGGTAAATTAGACACAAGACAATGACAGACAAAACAAAGGACACTACACAATATATGTTGGACACCGTTATACCGAGGCTAACACACATAAAGTAAATAAGACATGAGCCCTCCTACAAACAACTGGAGGTAAAGACGAACCGTACATCGTGTTTATGTTGTAAATGTAGTGTACATCACAACACTGAACTCAGAACAGAACATAATTAAATACAGATTTGATTTAATTTAATAGAGCTAAATGCTGAACATCAATATACGCAAAAATACACAAAACAATTGTAATATTATTTAAGTTTTTTGTGTAATTGATAAGAATACAAAACATCATTTAAAACATTTTCATGATTTGTTTTAATTTTAATTTTAATGTTTGCTTTGTTTACTGGACTTGTTGACACTAATTTAATATGACTAGATTTACTGATTTCGTCAAGGTATCTATTTGTTAACCTTTCAATGTAGTATCAAATATACATTTGAGGGACCGAATTGATATGATAACGGGGCTAATAGATTTATGGCCAGAAGCCGCATAAGACTTGCAGAGATTATCTTCACAATATGTACTTCAAATGATACGATAGGCTCTTGTCACAAATATTTATAAAGGCTTTATACATTCTTTTATGACAGAGTCCACATAACAACAGGTTCATTCGTATTTTGATCTTTCATTAAGCATGTTATGACAGCATTATAGCGCAACCATTCTCCATTAAGAATGATATGATATCATTTGAACGCACATACAATATTCCTGTTTATTACATGTAAATACAAATATTTATTTATAAATATATTTTAGTAAACGTATACAAGTCGAATGCACCATTTATACGATTATATGTATACATTAGGATTCGAACCCAAAACTTTAGTGGCGACAGGCTCTAATTGCACAGATAGTTGTAATCCAACTACCAAATCTCTATACACATCACAGTATGTTATTCATTCAAATATTAATGAGAAAAGCATATTCTAAAAACACATACTTCCACTTAGGACTAATAATCCCGAGGGTATCACCTGCCCATTAGCCTGTAATTTGGCACTGACATTGTCTATTATATATCTGTATTATATAAATGTACAGTACCTCAGATATAGGGGATATTACCTGACTTAGGCTACCCTGTTTACACTCTATGGTTTATTGTCTATCATATATCTTTATTATATAAATTTACAGTACCTCAGATATAGGTGATATTACCTGACTTAGGCTACCCTGTTTACACTCTATGGTTTATTGTCTATCATATATCTTTATTATATAAATTTACAGTACCTCAGATATAGGTGATATTACCTGACTTAGGCTACCCTGTTTACACTCTATGGTTTATTTACAGTACCTCAGATATAGGTGATATTACCTGACTTAGGCTACCCTGTTTACACTCTATGGTTTATTTACAGTACCTCAGATATAGGTGATATTACCTGACTTAGGCTACCCTGTTTACACTCTATGGTTTATTTACAGTACCTCAGATATAGGTGATATTACCCGACCTAGGCTACCCTGTTTACACTCTATGGTTTATTTACAGTACCTCAGATATAGGTGATATTACCTGACTTAGGCTACCCTGTTTACACTCTATGGTTTATTTACAGTACCTCAGATATAGGTGATATTACCTGACTTAGGCTACCCTGTTTACACTCTATGGTTTATTTACAGTACCTCAGATATAGGTGATATTACCTGACTTAGGCTACCCTGTTTACACTCTATGGTTTATTTACAGTACCACAGATATAGGTGATATTACCTGACTTAGGCTACCCTGTTTACACGCTATGGTTTATTTACAGTACCTCAGATATAGGTGATATTACCCGACTTAGGCTACCCTGTTTACACTCTATGGTTTATTGACATTGTCTATTATATATCTGTATTATATGAATTTACAGTACCACAGATATAGGTGATATTACCTGACTTAGGCTACCCTGTTTACACTCTATGGTTTATTGACATTGTCTATTATATATCTGTATTATATGAATTTACAGTACCACAGATATAGGTGATATTACCTGACTTAGGCTACCCTGTTTACACTCTATGGTTTATTTACAGTACCTCAGATATAGGTGATATTACCTGACTTAGGCTACCCTGTTTACACTCTATGGTTTATTTACAGTACCTCAGATATAGGTGATATTACCTGACTTAGGCTACCCTGTTTACACTCTATGGTTTATTTACAGTACCTCAGATATAGGTGATATTACCTGACTTAGGCTACCCTGTTTACACTCTATGGTTTATTTACAGTACCTCAGATATAGGTGATATTACCCGACTTAGGCTACCCTGTTTACACTCTATGGTTTATTTACAGTACCCCAGATATAGGTGATATTACCTGACTTAGGCTACCCTGTTTACACTCTATGGTTTATTTACAGTACCTCAGATATAGGTGATATTACCCGACTTAGGCTACCCTGTTTACACTCTATGGTTTATTTACAGTACACCAGATATAGGTGATATTACCCGACTTAGGCTACCCTGTTTACACTCTATGGTTTATTTACAGTACACCAGATATAGGTGATATTACCCGACTTAGGCTACCCTGTTTACACTCTATGGTTTATTTACAGTACCCCAGATATAGGTGATATTACCTGACTTAGGCTACCCTGTTTACACTCTATGGTTTATTTACAGTACACCAGATATAGGTGATATTACCCGACTTAGGCTACCCTGTTTACACTCTATGGTTTATTTACAGTACACCAGATATAGGTGATATTACCCGACTTAGGCTACCCTGTTTACACTCTATGGTTTATTTACAGTACACCAGATATAGGTGATATTACCCGACTTAGGCTACCCTGTTTACACTCTATGGTTTATTGCTCCCAAACACTTTTAAATGATTTGTCTTTCCAATATGTCGACCTGTCGTAAGTCACAGACAAACTTAATCACATAAAGTTGTATCAAGTACACCTCGCCATGAGCGGGATTCGAACTCGCAGCTTGAGTGGTGATTGGCACTAATTGTATAGGTAATTGTAAATCCAACTACCATACGATCACCACAACGCCCTATTTTGTTAGGAATCAAATTAAAACTACATGTTCATTGCATTTTTTTAAAATTGTTATTACGATACACTAACAACTGAGCCCGCGATATTAACGTCACTTTCAACAATATTTCAGTTATAAAGTGGCAGTCAGTTTTACTTGTGGAGGAAACCGGAGTACCCTGAGAAAACCACCGACCTACCATAGGTCACTGACAAACTTTATCACATGATGTTATATTGAGTACACCTCACAATAAGTAGGATTTGAACTCACAATATTATAGTGGTGATAGGTACTTATTATATAGGTAGTTATAAATCTAACTACCATACGACCACGACGGCCCTTATTTTGTTAGAACATTGAACTCAGGCTCATCTGATTATCATTCTTATACACTGACAAAGTATTTTTGTAGTTTCTAAGAAAAATCTTTCATTTATTTTCCCACGGATTCCTTTGTTAAAAACTAAGTACTGTGTAAGCGGCAGTATTGTATTTCCAATCTATGAAAGAAATGTGTAAGGGACCATCCAATAACACTTCATATACAGCGTGGGTTTAATCATGTTTGTTGCGCCTCCTCCCCCTTTTGCTCTACGGTTTCCATTCCCATGTATTATGAACATCTCTTATTGTTTCAAAAATTAAAAAGGGGTCAAAATGGGGCCATCACTCCAAATTTCTATTTTCAGTTTTATTTTAATGTGTTAGATTTGAACATAGAACCCAGATTGAATATAAATAAAATAGGACTGATCAAAATCTAGACTAGATGGAACACAAAGTGACAAACTGCTAAATTGATGCTTTGTAAAATTGAGAGAGGAAGGGAATGGTGTACATGTTATATCTGGTATCATAAGGACTTGTTTTTATGTCATATTAAAAACTTCACAAAACAATGACTCCTCTACTATACTAATCCAACAGTATAGTAGGGGGGTAATTTTTTAATATGTTTTATGACATAGATTAAAATGTATAATCTTAAATGTTGCTAGTTTCTATGTGTCTTATTTATATCCATACTTTTTGTTTACTCACATCAATATATATGCTTTTAAATCATGCTTGTACTACTGATGTGTTTTAATTGCTTTGATATTTTAGCTTGGTCTTAAATTTCATGGAAAGATTTTTAAATATGACAGTGCTTTTTAGAAATATTGTGTGCATGTTTTGTTTTATTATTGTATATGCATATTCTTATGTCGGATTTAAAAGCTGACTAGATCTTGTGTTATAATTGTTTGATTCTTTTCGACTTGAAATAAGCTTATTGTATTGTATCGTATTGTATTGCAAATAAAAACAAGTCCCTATGACTGATATCCCATGTCCCTAATTTTTTTTACATCAAATATATCTGGAAATAATCTAAGGAATCCCATGTCCCATTGATTAAATATTTGGTATCTTATAATAAGTAAACCGTATCGGTGGTGCAAGCTCCCCATGGAATGTAGTAAATAGATTGTGAGTTCGAGCCCGGTCAGGTAAAAAAACAAAAACTATCTATAAAATTGGTATTTGTTGTTTCTCCACTAAGTAAACACCATTAAGGAGTAAGAGCAAAAACAATTTGGTTCTGAATCAGGATAATGTGTCAGAGTGTAGCTACCTGTCTACCTGTGGACTTGTGTCATGGTGTAGCTACCTGTCTACCTGTGGACTGTTGTGTCAGAGTGTAGCTACCTGTCTACCTGTGGACTGTTGTGTCATGGTGTAGCTACCTGTCTACCTGTGGACTGTTGTGTCATGGTGTAGCTACCTGTCTACCTGTGGACTGTTGTGTCAGAGTGTAGCGACCTGTCTACCTGTGGACTGTTGTGTCATGGTGTAGCTACCTGTCTACCTGTGGACTGTTGTGTCAGGGTGTAGCAACCTGTCTACCTGTGGAGTGTTGTGTCATGGTGTAGCTACCTGTCTACCTGTGGACTGTTGTGTCATGGTGTAGCTACCTGTCTACATGTGGACTGTTGTGTCAGGGTGTAGTGACATGTCTACCTGTGGACTGTTGTGTCAGGGTGTAGCGACCTGTCTACCTGTGGACTGTTGTGTCAGTGTAGCTACCTGTGGACTGTTGTGTCAGAGTGTAGCTACCTGTGGACTGTTGTGTCAGAGTGTAGCGACCTGTCTACCTGTGGATTGTTGTGTCAGGGTGTAGCGACCTGTCTACCTGTGGACTGTTGTGTCAGAGTGTAGCTACCTGTCTACCTGTGGACTGTTGTGTCAGGGTGTAGCGACCTGTCTACCTGTGGACTGTTGTGTCAGAGTGTAGCTACCTGTCTACCTGTGGACTGTTGTGTCAGAGTGTAGCGACCTGTCTACCTGTGGACTGTTGTTTAAGTGAGCTAGCATTATAGAAATCCAACTAGGCATATTAGTCTAGTACAAAGAAGACACCAACATCATTTCATTGAAATCAAATATGTGACTTGTTCTCACCATGATATACCTGATAAATTGCTCATTAGGCATTTAACAACAATGACTCACTCACTCTTAATAAAGAAGGCAAATATCATGTTGGAGTGGACCAGACAGGATGTGTGTGGTGAGGAGGTTGGAGTTTTAATAGTGGATCAGACAGTTTGGTGAGCGCCGGAATGGATATGGAGGTGAGAAGTTTCTGAAACTGCCAAGAAAGCAAACAAAAAATATAATAAACAAAACATTTGGCTTCAAAGTATACCATATAATATAAAGCTTGAATAAACTGTAAAATGTTTGTTTCATTCATGCGTTTTCTTAATTTTGCCCCATAATAATGGTGAAGGAGGCAAGAACAAATAGTCCCCCTTGCACCAGAACCTAAGCTTCTGAAATTACAAATAAAGCCAAGACAATATCCTACGCCCCTCTCCACCCAACCCCCCTACAATTGTCACATCAAATATTCAAAATATACCCCGAAAACCACTAAGCATCAGTATGTCTCATCACCTGTTAATGATAACTACAAACTTAATTAAATATGTTACCATGTAACTATATCTGTGGAATGAAAGTTTCTTTTCCTCTGTCATAATTTCAAAATATTGCGCCAAAATAAAATCCGGAGAAGAGATTGGAACTTTTCTGACCCTATGGTTGAAGTAATACATTTAGAATTAAGTGGTCGTAACGGTCCGTTGAATTTAAATCGTTGGTATATCTACTTCCGTCAACGAAGGGTACTTTCCAAAAAATGGGCAATAAATGTGTGAAAATCTTAAATTCTGGAGAACTGATTTATCGCATGCACAAAACAATAACAGTGGCGAAGTGATGCGTCTTTTAGAAATGGATACATATCCTAGTTTGAATGACATAATGGAAATAAGGTGCAATAAATGTAAATGTAGGGATTAATATAAGTTCTTGTAACTTGTTTCCCAATCCTATTAATTTCTTCTTATTATGTAATGTATATAGCTGAATATTGTAATGTTATATTGAATTAATTAATAAAATATGTTTAAACTAATAAATGTACTCGAAGCGAGCAGGTGTACGATTTTTAAACTTGCGGAGTTTCTTACCTTGTGGATTATTAGTATATATAGGGCCAACGCATGCAAACTGCTGTTAACATAAGATTGTATGAATATTGACACGAACAAGTTAAAATAAGGAAAAAGTGATGAAATAATAAAGAAATAAAGAAATTTTATTGACAATAAATATGCTAACAGTTAGTAATTCCGTGCCACGAGTGCCTGTGGTCCTCTGAAGGAGTTAATAAAACGGTCTTCTGTAGGAGTTAACAAAACGGTCTTCTGTAGGAGTTAACAAAATGCTCTTTGGTAGGAGTTAACAAAATGGTCTTCTGTAGGAATTAAAAAAACAGTCCTCTGTAGGGGTTAGCAAAACGATCTTTTGTAAGAGTTAGCAAAATGGTCTTCTGTAGGAGTTAACAAAATGGTCTCCTGTAGGAGTTAACAAAATTGTTTTCTGTTGTCTTATGTAGGAGTTAACAAGGCAGTCTTTTGTAAGAGTTACCAATATTGTCTTATGTAGGAGTTAACAAAGCGCACTTCTGTAGGAGTTAACACAACGGTCTTTTGTAAGAGTTAACAAAACGGTCTTCTGTAGGAGTTAACAAAATGCTCTTTGGTAGGAGTTAACAAAACGGTCTTCTGTAGCAGTTAAAAAACCAGTCCTCTGTAGGAGTTAACAAAACGCTCTTATGTAAGAGTTATCAACATGGTCTTCTGTAGGAGTTAACAATATGGTCTCCAGTAGGATTTAACAAAACGGTCTTTTGCAGGAGTTAGCAAAATGGTCTTCTGTAGGAGTTAACAAAATGGTCTCCAATATGAGTTAATAAAATGGTCTTCTGTAGGATTTAACGAAACGGTCTGCTGTAGGAGATAACAAAACGGTCTTCAGTAGGAGTTAATAAAATGGTCCTTTGTAGTGTGAAATACTGTAAATTCGGAAATTATTGCGATTTTCGAAAATTTTCACAAATTGCAATTTTTATTATTGCGAAGCATGAAGTCCTCCAGTACAAATGGATACTTATGATTCCGAAATGCGAGGTTTAATCATTGCGATTTCACATCAGTCACATGCTTCGCAATAATAAAAACATCGTAATAATTTCTGAATTTACAGTAGTTAATGTATTGGAGGTACAAGACAAAATGAATTAGGGTTCATTTACCAGAGAAATTTGGCAGTATGAGAATATAGTTTTAGAACTCTTTAATAACAAAATGAACGAAATTAACTGGAATGAAATGATAGGCTTTTTAAACGACGTAGATGACATGGTTGAAGAATTTACAAAATTATTTTGGGGCATTGCAAGGCAATGTATTCCAACGAAAACTATAACTGTACGGGGTTATGACAAACCATGGTTTAATAACGAAATTAGAAAAGAAATTCGACTACGCGATCGCCTGAGAAAAAAATGTTTTCAAATTTGGGAGGGAAAGTGACACTTTAAAATATAAAAAACAAAGGAACAAGGTCAATAATATGAAAAAGAAAGCAAAAGAAAATTTTGAAAGTGACTTAGACAATATATTATTAGGTAATTCGACGAACCCTAAAACTTACTGGAAAATAATGAAAATGCTAATTAAATCTAACAAGGGAAGTAACTGTATCCCTCCGCTTCGAAACACAATTAATGATGAACATTTAGATGAAATGGTATATGACGACGACAACAAATGTGTACTATTAGATAAATATTTTAGTTTAGTATCTAAGTTGGAGGAAGAAAATATACCAGTATCCCCCTTGGAAAGTAAAACTAATGACTCAATTACCGACATTTTTGTGACTGCTAGTGAAATTGTAGATTTCATTCAAATATTAGACCTAAAAAAAGCGTCCGGTCCTGACAAAATCAGCCATGAAATGCTCAAAATAGCCCCAGAAAAAATTGCCGAACCACTTCAAATTATCTTTAACAAATCTTTACGACAAGGCAAGTATCCTTCAAGCTGGAAAATTGCACACGTGATAGCTATTTTAAAAAAAGGTGATGCCTCTTTGCCTTCAAATTACCATCCAATATCTTTGATAAGTTGTGTTGGTAAAATTATGGAGAGAGTAGTTTATAAAAATGTTTATAATTATCTTGTTAGAAACAAACTTATATATGAGTATCAGTCTGGCTTTCTTCCGAAACATTCTACTATCCACCAGTTGTTAGAACTATACAACTCTATACTCAATTCAATAGATAAAAAAGAATTTAGTTGTTTTTTATTCTGTGACTTTTCCAAAGCTTTCGATAAAGTTTGGCACAGGGGTTTTATACATAAAATGAATTTTTATGGTATGAAAGGTCCTTTAATCAAATGGTTTGAAAAGTATTTGTATCAAAGAAAACAAAAAGTGATTAACAGGGCAGCATCATCAACTGTTTGTGAAGTCTCTGCTGGAGTCCCCCAAGGATCAGTTTTAGACCCTTTGCTATTTTTAACTTATAAATAATAAATAATAAATAAATAATAAATAAGCTTTATTTAGAGTCGGCATGGTTAAAACAACATACAACATAAGCTCTGTTGAGGTTTTAACCGACATACACAGACACAGAATAAATAACAAATAACAAGCATGCAACATATAGCTAAAATACAAGACTAAGTAAGCACTACATGTAAAATAATAACAGTTACAAGATAAGCAAAAAAGCAGATTAAAAGCTGATGTTATAAGCTAAGCATACCAAGAGCTAATGTAGCAAACTATGAACAACTAAAAGCTGATATTATGAGCAGAGCATAACAATTTTATAAGCACAATAAATAAAAACTGGATATGACCTAGATGGTAGAAATTTAAACAAATTTAAAAGTCAGCACAAACTGAACATTTACATACATTTCCATTCCAAGATTTTAAAATATTCTTAAACTGATTAAAATTGGAAATTTTTCTAAAATCATCAGGTAGGTCATTCCATAAAACAGCTGCTGCATATTTAAGACTATTCTTACCGTAGGTAGATGTTCGCACCCTAGGTATATCTACAATATTGGAATATCTAAAATTATATTTACAATCTTTAAAAACAACTAAATCATGTAAACAAGATGGTGAAAGTTTGTTTAAAATCTTAAAACATTCAATAGCCATGGTACGCATTCTTCTAACTTTTAGAGAAGGAACTTTAGCTTTTTCTAATAACTCATCATATGTGCTCTCATAGTCCTCGTATATAAATCGTAAAGCCCTCGCCTGGATTTTTTCTAATTTAGAGGTATTACTTTTATTGCAAAAATGCCACGCCAAAGGACAAAAATTAAAATTAGACAAAATGAAAGTATGAAAAATTGTTAATTTATTTAATTTTGAAAGAAAACAACCAATGCGTTTTAAAACATTCAACTGTTGAGAAGCTTTACGACATATATTTTTAATATGATAATTGAAATTAAGTTGGTAATCAATATCTATTCCTAGTAATTTTACCACTTCATCACAAGTAATTTCAGCTGAATCTATTTTAAATACTGGTGTCTTGGCATGTGTCTTATTGCCAACTGCAATGGCTTGAAACTTATCTGGATTAGCCTGCATACAATTGAATTTGAACCAGTCTATCAATACTGAGCTTTCTTTTTCAAATATATCAATTAATTTCTCATAATTATCATTTACATAAGACAAGGTAAAAATATTAAATAACAAGGGGCCAAGTATAGAGCCTTGAGGTACCCCTTTTTGTATATCAGCCCAACTGCTGAGATCTCCCTGAAGTTTGATTTGTTGTTTACGACCAGTTAAATAATTTCTAAGTAATTCCACAGATTTTGGAGATAGGCCGTATGCAGACAGCTTACAAAGGAAAATGTCATGTGGCAGACAGTCAAAAGCCTTCGAAAGATCCATAAGAATTGCTGCCACATATTGATTTTTATCTAGAGCTGTTTTCCAATCTTCAAGGAGTCTCAGCAAAGTTGTCTGACAACCATGACCCTTTCTAAAAGCGCACAAAAAAGTATGAAAAATATTTTCAAATAAATCAGTTAGTTGGTCAGATAAAACCATTTCATAAACTTTAGAAATTGTGGGTAAGATGCTAACTGGTCGGTAGTTCTTTTTGTCTAAAGGGTCATTTTTTTATGTAGTGGAACATCCTGAGCTTCTTTTAACCTGGTTGGAAAAACACTGGTCTTGATAGTGTTATTAACAAGTGTTGTTATATGCTTGTTAAGTACAGGTGCACCAGCACGTAAAAGTTTAGATGAGATCTGATCTACACCAGTAGCCTTCTTGATGTTTATTTTGCTAACCAGTTTGTTTATAATGTCAACATCTGTAGGTTTAAAATCAAACAGTGTATTATGTTGTGTATTGTTCTTAATTTTCAATATACTAGGGTGACTATTTCCATCAAAAATAACATCTTTGCCAATGTCATTTGCAACATTTACAAAAAAGGTGTTAAAGGTATCACATATATCTTTAGTGTTGTTCACAATCTTATCATTTTCTACTAGTACAATTTTCTGTTGACTACCTGTAGATTTTTTTGATAGAAATGGTTTGACTGTGGTGTAAAAATGTTTAGATTTTTGTCCACCAGTACATCTTTCTTGAAAATATGTGTTAATAGATTTTCTTTTTATTTTGGTAACAAGATTTCTTTGTTTTCTGTATGCTTCCCAGGTTTTATTTGTTTTGTATTTCTCAAATTTCGATCGTAGCATTTGTTTTTTGTATATGGCTTTTCTCAGCGCTCTGTTCATATACGGTACTGAGTATTTTCGAGGGTATCTATACTTTATGGGTGCATGATGATCAATGACCTGCGAGACTTTAGTTTCAAAATCATTATACATAGTGTTTATATCATCTACACACTCACTAGAATCATGTAAATAAACAGTATTATCTAGATCACTAATATATTTATTAACATCAAAATCTTTAAAACTTCTATATTGTATCTTGCTGTTTACACAATTTGGTGTATTACCTTTAATAAATGTCGATATCATATGATGACAATCACTGACTCCAGTATTAAAATTAAGTGTCTTAAAACAAAGATTGTTTTTATTAGTAAGTATAACATCTACTAATGATGGTTCATATCCTTTCATAAAACATGTAGGATTTTTAACAATATTTGTTAAATCAAAAATATCACATAAATCATCAAGTACCTGCGATTTATCAAGAGTCAAAATATCATAGTTAAGATCACCAATAACCATGTAATTTTCTATAAATTTAGAACCTTTATCTAATAAAATGTTCATATGGTTAGTGAAAATATCATTAGCCATTGATGGAGGTCTATAAATAGCATATATTAACCATTTGGTTTTATCAAGAGTAACTTCATACACAATATTTTCTTATATAAAATTTTCTTAAATAAATGATATTGGAGAGAAGCTCCTCTCTCTCAGTAGACTCTTTGCAGATGATAATTCTTTAGGTTATTCAAGTCAAAATGTTGTTGAAATTGAAAATGTTATAAATCATGACTTGTGTGAACTAAATACCTGGTCCACAAAATGGTTAATGTCTTTTAATCCAGACAAAACTGAGATTATGTTATTTTCCAATATAATTTTAATTTCACATTTGATGGAAACAATATCCCTATAACAATGAGCCATAAACACTTGGGTGTAACCTTGTCAAGCGATGCTAAACGGAATAACCACATTGAAAATATAATCTTAAGCGTATCAAGACATTTAGGTATTCTGCGAAAATTAGAATATAGGTTAAGTAGACAAAATCTAGAAAAACTGTACTTAGTATATATCCGCCCAATTTTTGAATATGCCTGTGAAATATGGGATAATTGTGGAGTGTGTTATTCAACCAAACTTGAAAAATTGCAACTAGATGCTGCAAGGATTGTAACTGGATTACCAATTTTCACAAAAACAGATAAATTATACTCAGAAACAGGATGGACTACTCTATCTAGTAGAAGGCATAATAGGAAACTCCAGTTATTTTATAATATAAAGAATGGACATGCACCAAATTATCTTAGAGAACTTATTCCTCCTACTGTACAAAGCACAACTATTTACCCCTTAAGAAATGGTTCGAATTTAATAATACCTTTTTGTAGACTCTCGATTACAACTGAATCTTTTATTCCATCTACTGTTAAACTCTGGAACCGGCTAGATCAATTTGATCGTAATCTTGACACATTAACTAAATTCAAAAAAGCCATTCGAAAGGAACAGTCAGATAACACAAAACGTATCCCGAAACATTTCTATTATGGTCCCAGAAAACTTAATATTATTCTTACTCAACTTCGTAACTCGTATTCCTTTCTAAATTACGATCTATCAAAGGTTAATATAGTACGGTAAATGATGCTGCCTGTTCATGTGAAGCTCCACGGGAAGATGCATTCCATTATTTGCTTACCTGTCCTAACTATACTGAAATAAGACTTATTATGATGAACAACTTAAATTGGGTACAGACAAGCGATTTGAATCTACTAACCTGTGGGTCCGATGATTTAACATACGAAGAAAATATCAATATCATCAAACACGCTTTCAATTTTATTAAATCTTCAAAAAGATTCTTTGTAGTATAATTACTCGATAATTATCTACTCTCCAACCTCGCATCCATCCAACACAACCTTTTTATTAATTCGTTAATTATTTACAATATATTTCTATATGTATTATATGCATGCTCAGAATGATCATTATACTATGTGAATTTATTGTATTAATGGGAGAAGACTTCATAAGTTGGTAAAACTTGTGTCCTATCCCTTTTGTTAATTTAACAAATAAAATCATCATAAACTAAATGAATTAGTAATTGCTTAGCCCTGCCATGGCGAGAACAAGTTAGACTCAATGCAATGATGATGAGTATGATAATGTCAGCTTTGTACTAGATCAGTGTACTAACTTGGATCTTTCTAGTGCTAGCTCACCGAAAGAAGAATCCGCAGAATATACATGCCGTTCCTCTCTGACACATTATCCTGATTCCGGACCAACCAGTCTTTGGTCTTTAACTTGAATGGTGCGTGCTACACGGAGAGTCAAGAAGGCTAGTACGCTAATCATTAGAACACCGATACGTTACCAATAAAAGGGAATGGCTTTTCTAATGCAATTCCATCTTCATTGTTGTTACAAAACCTTGATCAAGAGTCTAATCATAATATTGAACACGCAGACAAATTAGACACACCAATGTAAGGAGATGTAAAAACTAGAGGCTCAGTGGGCTGAGCCTGTGTCACTCACCTTTCATTCTGCTTTGAGGAAACTTAATACAGAACCTTCCATATGTGCTTCTCACCAAGTTTCGGTTCATTTGGCTAAACAATTACAGAGAAGCAGATTCTTAGAAATCGACCAATCAGAAACAAGAATGTCCTGTGGCGGACATGTCTATGAACGCATGGGAACTACTAGTCCGAGATTCCTCTGTCGTTTAACGGCTTTTATAAAGTTGATGTAGCCGTTCAACGTCAGAGCGTGATATATACGGATTACAGCGGGTTTGCCTCTCCAGCTCTGGATCGGCACATTTCCACGTTTCGTGGCTATCGGATTTTATTTTCTATCAGAAACCCTTATATAAATCGCTTCACCAATCATTTTTCTATTCATTCATAACCATCTTACCCTCAGAAAGTGGTGTTACACTCCATTACAGCTCGATTTTGCCTTAGATCCTATTATTCCGCCATTTGACTTCCATTTTCGAATCTACAAACGTGATCTCGCGATACTAACTGAATGATGACAGCAACGCATTGCATGATGGGAGCTAATTAATGCAGCGTGCCAAATTATTTGGAGCATTATTTGCATACGTAAACAACATTCAAATCACATGGAAGACGATACCTTTAAGCGTATTCTGCAGGACAAACAGTCCATCTACAGATCAAAGCAGAGCAGAAGGAAATAATACAGAATTCAATGGCAGAGTGTTACCAACGGGCTTCGGAAAGAGCATGTGTTACGTTCCCCCTTTTTGGACAAGGTACTACAACATTTTTTTTTCTTATGGTTATCTGTAATTCACTAAATTTGCTGTTAAAATCATTACCAATCAATATAATCAACTGTATTAAATTTTATGTTAATTGTTCTGCCTTAACAGACACCTATGATTGGCAATAAAAATATTTGTTTGTTTGTTTATATGCAAATCATCTCCCATGATACATTGCGGTAATCGTAGTTTTCTCGTAGTCACGTGACAAATGTTTGAAAAATGGAAGACAAATGTCGAAATCATAGGTTCTAAGGCAAAATCGTGCTGTAATGGAGTGTAACACCACTTTCTGAGGGTAAGATGTTTATGAATGAATAGAAAAATGATTGGTGAAGCGATTTATATAAGGGTTTCTGATAGAAAATAAAATCCGATAGCCACGAAACGTGGAAATGTGCTGACCCAGAGTTGGAGAAGCAAATCCGCTGTTTTCCGTATGTATCACGCTCTGACGTTGAACGGCTACAGCAACTTTATATAAGCCGTTAAACGACAGAGGAATATCGGACTAGGGAACTACAAGTGCAATCTGTATAGATAACCTTCCAGGGATGCTTCCTACCAAGTTTTGATTCATTTCGCAAAGCGGATTCAGAGAAAAATATGTTTTACATATCAACCAATCAGAAACAAGAATTGCCTTTGGCGGCCATGTTTGTTAATGGATCTGAACTAAATTAGCAATCCTCATAGCGGACTTTCCAAGGATACTTCCTACCAAGTTTTGACTCATTTGGCCAAGCCGTTTCAGAGGAGACGATTTTTTAGTAATCAACCAATGAGAAACAACAATTGCCTGTGGCGGCCATGTTTGTTAACGGATCGTAAATAAATGAGCAATCTTTATAGAGGACCTTCCAAGGATGCTTTCTACCAAATTTCGATTCATTTGGCCAATCGGTTACAGAGGAGAATATTCTTTAGAAATCAACCAATCAGAAACAAGAAATGCCTGTGGAGGCCATGTTTGTTAACGGATCGGAACGAAATGAGCAATCTTTATAGTGGACCTGCAATACATGTAGATGCTTCCTACCAAGTTTCGGTTTATTTGGCAAGTCGGTTGCAGAGGAGAAGATTTTTAAAAATCGGCCAATCAGAATCAAGAATTGCCTATGGTGGCCATGTTTGCTAACGGATCGGAACTAAATGAGCAATCTTTACAAAGGACCTTCCAAGGAGACTTCCTACCAAGTTCCGATTCATTTGGCCAAGCGGTTTCAGAGGAGAAGATTTTTTTTAGAAATTAAGCAATCAGAAACAAGAATTGCCTGTGGCGGCCATATTTGTTAACGGGTCGGAACTAAATGAGTACTCTTTATAGAGGACCTTCCAAGGATGCTTCCTACCAAGTTTCTATTCATTTTGCAAAGCGGTTTTAAAGGAGACGATACTTTAGAAATCAGCCAATCAGAAACAATAATTTTCTATGGCGGCAATGTTTGTTAACGGATCGGAAGTAAATGACAATCTTTATAGAGGGTCTTCCAAGGAGGCTTCCTACCAAGTGTCGCTTCATTTGGCCAAGCTGTTTCAGAGGAGAAGATTTGTTTAGAAGTTAAGCAATCAGAAACAACAATTGCCTATGGCGACCATGTTTGCTAACGGATCGGAACTAAATGAGCAATCTTTATAGATGATCTTTCAAGGATGCTTCCTACCAAATTTCTATTCATTTGGCAAATCGGTTTTAGAGGAGACGATATTTTAGAAATCAGCCAATCAGAAACAAGAATTGCCTGTGGCGGCAATGTTTGTTAACAGATCGGTACTAAATGAGCAATCGTTAAGGAGGATCTTCCATAGATGCTTCCTACCAAGTTTCACTTCATTTGGATGAGGGGTTTCAGAGGAGAAGATTAAAATGTGAAAAGTTATCGGACGACAGACGACGGACGACGGACGCCAAGTGATGACAAAAGCTGACATGGCCTTTGACAAGGTGAGCTAAAAAAACATTGACGTACATGACAAAAGTCCTACAATTAAAATTAATCTATATCGTAAATACAGTACACCAAATCTTAAGATGTCTCATGTTATGAATTGTTGGTCATGTATTTTGTGTGTTAGGGGTATCGATTTTGTTTCTTTCTACGATTTTGATATTTGCTTTTAGAATTTTTCCGACGGTGTGGTATCTTGTGTTTTGTTTTTTCTTCCTTTTATTCTAATATTCAGAACAGAACAGCAGAATTGTTTTAATAATACAAGAGAAGTCCCTCCTTTTCTATCTTAAAGCGTTTCAGATCGAGGACATTTTAATAGTACATAGCAATGGATATGTTTTAACTGACGCTACTTTAAATGACTTGTATAGTTAATATGATACATTGGTGGTTTAAAGATCGCGTGATACGATCAAAACTGAGGACCTACTTACATTTAAATCTGATATCTACGGTTTTATTACAATGGCTTTCAAATATTTTGCATGCAATTAAAAATATATATCATTCTAAAGATCTGCTATCATATTGCATACCTTCTTGGGTATATACAAATATTATTCACCTTACAATGAAGCTTTGAAAAACAACATAGTTACGCTACGTTGGTCGAATATTAATTCTTAATTAAAGACAGCTGCTATTTCGTTGAACCGTCGGTGCCTTATTATACGTTTTGCATTTAAAATCTGTACATTTACATTATACACTTTATATATTTAATTATGGAACATATCTACATGCGTATGAATCCAGTAGGAAAACGAAGCAGTGATTTATATTTTTTCAGATTTATGTATAGGCACGTGCCTACTTGAACCTAATTTATATATATAATAACGTAGCTACGCCCCTAAAAGCATTCATGTTACAGGTCAAACAAGACCACCCAAGGATCATTCATGTACATCTTCATTTTAATTTAGGTGAAATGTCATTTTAGCTATTTTTCATAGTACCTTATTAAACTATTTCAAGGCGAAGTTGATCTTAAATGTCCAGTTACATGTATTTCCAAAAAACAGTTTGATTAAATGAGCACTAAAGGAGAATTCAATAAAATTGTAAACACCTGCTCATCATTACCTGTGATGAACTTGTAAGCAAAATTAAAGGTATATACATATATATGCAAGGTACAAATCTAGGTGTTTTATCTGTTCAACTTGAGATTTCTGGATGAGTTTGCAGGGGAAAAATCACAGATAGTATTAGCCAAGTTGCATATTCATTTTACTCCTATAACAAAATGTATGACAAGTATACATGCAGGGCCTGCCTAAGGAGGTGTGGACTTCAAATAAAAAAAATGTTATCATTTTGACAATTGCGTGTTCGTGTCTTTGACCGCTTTAATCTCGAAAATCATAAGAGCTCAGTTAAATATGTTTCCAGATGCATTCAGGAAATTCCATATGGAATCTAGAGAAGATAAACTATCAAAATCAGACTTAAAATAAAAATTTTAAATTTTGGCTTTGTTGGCCCCATGTTGACCTCTTATATCTTTCAAATTGTAAAAGCCATTAAATATGTTAGACATTACATAAAGAGAATTGTATCAGGACATTAAGAAAAAAATCATGAAATTTGGTTTAAAAATAAATACCGAGTTCCCTATTAAAATAGACGACACCCTTTATGATCACATTAGGCCTCATGTTCTTTCGTGGATTTCTGATCAAAAAAACAAATCACACAGTTTTTAATGAGAGAGCACATTCCAATGAACATCAATGCTAAGCTTGGATCCAATTGGCCAAGTGGTTTTGGAGAAGATTAAAATGTGAAAAGTGTACAGATCACGGATACAAAATGTTGACAATAGCTCATACGACCATTTGGGTCAGATGAGTTAAAGGCAAAAGAAAAAAAAAAGAACATATTATGGCTGGCCATCCAGTACTGTCCAAGTGCCGTCCCTTCGTATTATGTATTTTTAAATGGAACAGCCCTACCAGTATGTGTTCTAATGTGATTCTGTAAGTTAGAAATCTGACTTCATCACATATATCACATTTATAAGGTTTATCACATGCGTCTTTCCTATCATAATTTTGAAATATATCACTGGTTGTTAAATGTTTACCAAAAACATCAAAAGACTGCAACTCATCTCCAGTAGGTGATCTCCTATAATTTAAAGTATATCCTTCACAACATTTGAAGAAGTTTTCAGTTCTTTTTGTTTTGCACTGATCTAAAATTTGATGTTCTGTAGAGCTAGTTGTATCATGTGATTGTTTCTTGCAGTCTATTAAGTCATACATTATTCTCCTTCCAAATATTTCTGAAACATAATTCTAAATTTTAATGAAAAAATAAAAAAAACTAGAGATTCACTCACCTAGTAAAGAAGTTTTTTTATTGAGTCATTGCGTATATCGTATATTTAGATATGTCTAGAAGAAAAATAGTAAATATTTACACGTTATTTTGTTGTCGCTGGCATTATACAACAGTCAGCAGCAAGGATAATTTCTTTTGCCAAATATCCTGAAATGTTCTATTAGTTTTGTTGCTGGTAGCAGAGGGGCTTGCTGCGAATTATTTTTATCCCTCGACTGATACTTCTAAGAAAACCACAAGGGAGGAAGGAATCTCCCATGGCAAATTTTCATACCCCACTTTTTCAAAATAGTTTTATATTTGTGTTTTGACCTGATTCGCCATAATATTGGTATCACTTTGAAGCATAATAAATTTCTATTTCTATTCCTTTTTGTCATCATCTTTACCTATCTGCAACTTTTAAGCAATGTTTCACAGGATTTGCAGGCAATGAAACCTCCGCCCATACTGTTTACAGATGAGCGCTGTACAAAATTCCTACATGCGATTTGATTGGTCATTGATTTTAATGCTCAATAGCGGTGCGCTCCACAACAGAAGGATTGTAAATATTATCGCCATTCTCAGGAGCTGCTATAACTTTCTTTGTCGTATTTATATTTGTTTATTCGTCTTTGCTAGTTAGAATCCATACGCAACAACTACAATAAGTGTGTGTAAAAACACCAGAATCACACATTTCTACTATTCCACGTTTGTTTTCTAATTGTAACAACCATCGATCCAAGGGAGATAACCGTTTTAATTTGGGAAGAATATATCACACGTTTCGAATGGTCGCTATTATATAACTGGATAAGGCATATCATATTGTAACTGGTATGCTTCACTACCTAAGGTAATAGGAACTGTAATAGGTTGGTAATCACCTCTGCTAACTGTGCTACTGGATATCTCCAATAACTCAGCTGTGGCTTACAATGTGATAGGTCCTGCTGTACTAATGTAATAGGAACTGTAATAGGTTCGTAATCACCTCTGCTAACTGTGTTAGTGGAGATCTCCATTAACTCAGCTGTGGCATACAATGTGATAGGTCCTGCTGTACTAAGGTAATAGGAACTGTAATAGGTTCGTAATCACCTCTGCTAACTGTGTTAGTGGAGAACTCCATTAACTCAGCTGTGGCTTACAATGTGATAGGTCCTGCTGTACTAAGGTAATAGGAACTGTAATAGGTTCGTAATCACCTCTGCTAACTGTGTTAGTGGAGATCTCCATTAACTCAGCTGTGGCTTACAATGTGATAGGTCCTGCGGTACTAATGTAATAGGAACTGTAATAGGCTCGTAATCACCTCTGCTAACTGTGTTAGTGGAGAATTCCATTAACTCAGCTGTGGCTTACAATGTGATAGGTCCTGCTGTACTAATGTAATAGGAACTGTAATAGGTTCGTAATCACCTCTGCTAACTGTGTTAGTGGAGATCTCCATTAACTCAGCTGTGGCTTACAATGTGATAGGTCCTGCTGTACTAATGTAATAGGAACTGTAATAGGTTCGTAATCACCTCTGCTAACTGTGTTAGTGGAGAACTCCATTAACTCAGCTGTGGCATACAATGTGATAGGTCCTGCTGTACTAAGGTAATAGGAACTGTAATAGGTTCGTAATCACCTCTGCTAACTGTGTTAGTGGAGATCTCCATTAACTCAGCTGTGGCTTACAATGTGATAGGTCCTGCTGTACTAAGGTAATAGGAACTGTAATAGGTTCGTAATCACCTCTACTAACTGTGTTACTGGAGATATCCATTAACTCAGCTGTGGCTTACAATGTGATTGGTCCTGCTGTACTAAAGTAATAGGAACT
The DNA here is from genome assembly GCA_963383655.1 of Bathymodiolus septemdierum. Classification (NCBI taxonomy): domain Eukaryota; kingdom Metazoa; phylum Mollusca; class Bivalvia; order Mytilida; family Modiolidae; genus Bathymodiolus; species Bathymodiolus septemdierum. The sequence continues at coordinate 29,418 of CAUJNP010000017.1, read as the reverse complement.
GTAATAGGTTCGTAATCACCTCTACTAACTGTGTTAGTGGAGATCTCCATTAACTCAGCTGTGGCTTACAATGTGATAGGTCCTGCTGTACTAAGGTAATAGGAACTGTAATAGGTTCGTAATCACCTCTGCTAACTGTGTTAGTGGAGATCTCCATTAACTCAGCTGTGGCATACAATGTGATAGGTCCTGCTGTACTAAGGTAATAGGAACTGTAATAGGTTCGTAATCACCTCTGCTAACTGTGTTACTGGAGATCTCCATTAACTCAGCTGTGGCTTACAATGTGATAGGTCCTGCTGTACTAAGGTAATAGGAACTGTAATAGGTTCGTAATCACCTCTACTAACTGTGTTACTGGAGATCTCCATTAACTCAGCTGTGGCTTACAATGTGATAGGTCCTGCTGTACTAATGTAATAGGAACTGTAATAGGTTCGTAATCACCTCTGCTAACTGTGTTAGTGGAGAACTCCATTAACTCAGCTGTGGCTTACAATGTGATAGGTCCTGCTGTACTAAGGTAATAGGAACTGTAATACGTTCGTAATCACCTCTGCTAACTGTGTTAGTGGAGAACTCCATTAAATCAGCTGTGGCTTACAATGTGATAGGTCCTGCTGTACTAAGGTAATAGGAACTGTAATAGGTTCGTAATCACCTCTGCTAACTGTGTTACTGGAGATCTCCATTAACTCAGCTGTGGCTTACAATGTGATAGGTCCTGCTGTACTAAGGTAATAGGAACTGTAATAGGTTCGTAATCACCTCTGCTAACTGTGTTAGTGGAGATCTCCATTAACTCAGCTGATAGTGCTGTGGCTAACAATGTGATAGGTCCTGGGATCCAATCCCATTGGAGACATTGCATTTTTCGGAGACTGTCGAAATATTTATAGTAGTATTGCAAATTAAGAAATCGTGTATTGTATATTGTACAATAAAACCCCCAGCAATGTTATTGTAAATGTGGCCTCTAATACCAGGTACACGTCACTGTACTAATAAGCGAGTTTATGGTAATTTGACCCATTTTTGTGACAAGTGCACGGTTAATATCTTTAGCCTAACCATAATAAATTGGAAAATTACTTAAACTTGCTCTCAAGCAAAACCTTTACGATTTCCCACAACTTGGATCACCAAAAGACATACACTCATGCATTATTTTTGCAGATTTAATTTAATCTAGGAAATGTGTCTATATATGAAATATTACCTGCACCTTATCTGAAACAATCCGTCCATGCCAGAAAATACATCGGAATGCACCGGGGGTCAAATTTGAAATTTCCAGAAAAAAATTGATAGGGCTTGTGACGATATTAGGATGGAGATACTGACAGAAAATGTCTTCGGAAGTCTAATCTCAACGAGATTAGTACATATCAGGCCGTATAGTCTTTCTTCTTTATCTGTGCCTTTATTTAGTTGTGCTTATGCGATCTCATTTGCTTTGTATGTTCTCTTACTCAGTTGTAATATAATACAATACGATACAATACAATAAGTTTATTTAAAGTCGGAAAGAATCAAACAATAATAGCACAAGCTCTAGTGAGCTTTTTGAATCTGACATAAGAATATGCATATACATACAATAAAACAAAACATGCACACAATATTTCTAAAAAGCACTGTGATATTTAAAAATATTTCCATTAAATTTAAAACCAAGCTAAAATACGAAAGCAATTACAACACAGCAGTAGCATAAGCATACATTAAAAACACACACACACACACACACACATATATATATACACACACACACACACGGGTGGTTTGGGCGAAATTTGTGGTATATTTTATATGGGTTTGGGCGACATTTTTATTTGGGCGAAAAAAATCGTTTCGTCCTAAATTTCAAAGTCATTTAATAACAATTTACGTATGTTTAATAGCTTATAGAAAGCGGTTGGAAGTAGAGGGGATAGTAATCTAGTACATAATTTCTACTTAGCTGGATATTTTCAGCGGTTACTGAGATTTTTCAACTTAAAAGTCAAATCGTGTTATATTAGCCTTCATCAAAAGATGCTTGTTGTGGATATAGTTACACAAACGCAATTTTTATATTTCTTATTTGGATAATATATTTTGCTGAAAATGATGCTACACGTAAATCGTGTTTTTTCCTAATTTTCTGTCGTACTACAAGCAGTGCAATTTTCTTTATCTATTTGTAAATACGATTATTCGTTTTTAACACGAAATATAACGTTTTTAGTAGAGGTATCAGTTACACTTGAATTTGATTTGCTGTTTGACACATGACGTGGTCATGCTATATATGGCTATTGTAAATAATAACAACTAAAGCGTAAATACATACTTTAGTGACCTAGTTTAAGTTGCATATCATAGTAAAATATACATAAAACCAATAGTATGCATTACGTAATCATGCTAATATTTTGTTTGACGATAAGACACAACAATAAAGGTGCAGTCAGTCAGTGTAATTATTTATCAAGGCTATATTACAGTAATTTGACATTTATAGACATTCACGCAGAGTAAGCGATATGGGAATAATATTAACATCGTCTTAACCCGACAATTGAGAGATTTCATAATAAAATATAAAATGACAAAGATCCCTTTGGTTATTTAGCAAATATTTGTACTGAATATGATGTACATATTGCATGCATGAATTAGGAAATAACAACATATGTCATTAATCTATTTATCTGATTTTTGGAGTTGACCTTTACCCTTTACCTTAAGTGTTTTTACCTAATGTTTTGTTTTTGTTTTTTATGTTTTTAAAATATGGATCGTCCCTTTATTCGAATATCTCTCGGAATCTTGTAATTATTGTCTTATTATTGAGTGAATAACACAAATTACTGGAAACAATAGGCAGCGGAACCACATAGCCAGAAATGATGGGTACTTTGCTCATTTGCATATCTAAGATGGCGACGCCGGGAAGTCTGCAATTTTCATATGATCTATATAGACGATATCATTCATAATTGCATGTGTGTCATTTTCTGAACTTGAAAATGATGCATTGAATCAAGCTGAATTAAATGAAATAAAAATTAATGAAAACAATTAAATATTCGAGGTTCCTGGACTAAATGAAAATCCGAGGCGACGAACCCTTTTTGGCATTAAGAGTCAATGTAAAAATGTCTGAAATACATGAAACTGGTGGCGTGTGACACAAAATTTAACAATGAATGACATTTGGCGACATATTTTCTGAAATTAATTTAGATTCCTCAATAATATATGTAATTATATTAACTAACCTTATATTTCTAGCTTCTAATCTCGGGGTTCCCACATTAAATATAATATGATCATTTTTGAATGATCGCGATATCAAAGACATGTCTAAAATCGTTACAAAACAAAAATATTTGAATTTTGACAGAAGAAAAACTTTGCGGAAATAAACAATAACTTTTAATTTTCGAATCATTGACGGACACATTGAATTTCCGTACTATATAATATTTTTTGACAAATCTAATAAACGATCCATCAAGCTTGAAATTGCAGTCACGTGATCAAAATCTAATTTAAATATGATGAATATATATGAGGAAAGTACCCTCAATTTCTGGATATGAGTGAGGTAGACACATTGGGGTGGGAAATTACCAGAAGTAGGTAGCAAAATTATGCCGAGAAAGAGAAGCAGAGGTAACTGTTTTTAAATGGAAAGCATAAAATTAGTACTAATAGGAAACATATATTGACCGTGTAGGCATTTTGGCATAAGCAAAGCATAGTCAGTTTACAAGACGAAAAACATGCTTGAGGATATAGCTAAACAATAACGAGCACCGACCTAAATCAAACTACTGGTATCCACAAGTAGATTTAAAATTAGTAAATTTAATTAAATTAAACAACAAAATTGAATGAACATTGAAAAAGCAGGTAAGAAATATTATAAACCAACCAGTACATTCAATTCAAAAACCTTATTAATAAAATGACACTAGATAAACAAAGAGAAAACAAGATACATGTACAATGTATTATAATTTTTCAATTTCAAACTTTCAAATGTAATCAACAACTATTAAATATATATACCAATTAATTCCGTCGTTGTCTTTTTTTCTTTTTTTTGTGACGAAAAGATGCCTAATATTTAAGACGAATATGAATATTCTGGGCACGTTAACATCCACTGAATCAATTATATTGAGTGAGTGAGGGATTGTTACTTAACGAAAACAAGTTATTTTTCAATGAGATGTTGATCACGTCCGCTTTGTTCTAGAACAACACGTTGAGTTGGATTTTTATAGTGCTAGCTCACTGAAACAAAGGTCCGTGGGTAGACGTGTCACCCCACTTCGACACATTATCCTGATACTGAGCCAACCAGTCTTTGCTCTTTTTCTTTAATGCTGCGTGCTTAGCGGAGAAGCAACATATACCAATTTTATAGTCTTTGGTTTGACCCGACCTGGGCTTGAACACTCGGTCTACCGTACTCGAGGCGAGTACGCTTACCATTACGCCACCGGTGCCGTTCAATTATATTGATATATCAAGCTTATTGTTATTTTTATATATAAACATATAGCTGTTTTTATTTTATTTTGCAGTGTCTGAAAAAACCAAGTTCGATAAGGAAAGTTTTGGGCGGTTTAACAAGACCAAGCAAAACATCTAATATGAATCGTCATTTACTGTTTGGCATAGATATATTTTGAATATTTTGACAAATTAATCCAAGGACCTGTATTAAAATATTCGAGCATATCTTTGTTACTGTGCGTGTGAGAGAACAAATACAATATGTACGCAAATATCATTAAGCTGATATGGGTCGAGACACCAAGTAACAGAGGTTCCCCTTTTTTCAGTGTTCTCCCAGACTGACTAGATTATCTGCCGTTTCGAATGCCAATTCGAGTTATTTTCTGACCAGATTATACATTTTCAGAGTGAGTTTGAGAATATGTATGATCTTTTACTCGCATTCGCATATAACGTGAAAATCACTCATTTCCAGTCATCTTCAAATAAAGTACTTCAACTGAAAAAACTGTGCGATGTTTTATGTAGTATAATTAGATAATGTTAGGAGAGCAACTTCTACAATTACTTAATATTCGAGAAACCCCAATTTGCCCAGATAACTCATTCGAATGACATCATGGAAAACGAACATCGGTGTTTTTACACATATCTTCAAAGTTAGGGATGCAATATGCTGAAACATTGAAAAATGATGAATCAGAACTTGTTACTGCAGGGCACTCAGCGTGGGCTCTCTACACACATTCCTCCAAGAAATCTGATGTCAGCGTTACAAACCCTAGTCACTCCTACCGATACCACTACCATCCTGTTGATTAGGAAATCCTCAGGAAATCTCTACAGCACGTAAAGGTCATCATACACCAAGGAGGGGTTGCATAGTATACTTGTGTGAATATCAAGAGTTGAGGGATGCAAGGATTGCCTAGTGCAACAATGTAATCATGATGCAACACACCATCCTAAGGGATTCGTGACCACGATTTAGATGTGCAATTTAATGTACAAAGTGAGAAGAAAAGCATGGTGCACTATGATAAAGAGGGTGTGGACTAAATAGATCTTAATTATGGTATGTTGATATGCCCTCATTGTTTTCATTGATACAGACAGTACATGTATGTCATATCATGAAGTCCAATGGTGCAAGAAACTAGAATGACAGACAGACACATATGGGTGAGACTTTGGTCAGCATCAGCAGTTAGTTTCGTCGAGTAAAGCGAGACAAAAAAGTGAGGAACATTGGCTTACGTCATCAAGTTTTCTGTTGAGTGGTGGTAAAGGCATGGTTAATGAAAATAGTCTCCGATACAAAGATGGGAGATGGCGAGGACCAAATTATCCAGACGTGTCGGATGAGCCACACTTAGCAACACATAGCTAGACAGGGTAGTATGTCACCAACGCACGCCTATCATTGACTAAATTACATAAAGTAAGCTGATGATAACTGAACATGACTGATTTCCAATTTCAAGGGTGGGTGTAAGGACGTATTCTTGTTTTCAGACATACAGACGTTCACAGGTTCATTATTGATGTCAACAGGCCAGTGACTGGGAGCTTCCTCATCAACCTGTTATTAAGATCAACTCGACAATGCTAAGATCCAATCGTGCAATTGTACCCAGTGTCGTAAGGTCACTGGACATTAAGAAAAAACATAAATTGAGAATACAAATGTATAAAGAAAATAAAGAAAATCTCATTAGCATCAGTAGTAGTAACCTGTCCGTACAAAACTAAATGGTAAATGTAGATTATAAAGGTAATATGAACTTGAAAATAAATTTGTTTGAAAAATGTTTCGAAGAAATATATAGTTCTGTATTTGCTCGTTATCTAAGCAAAACATGATCGAAAACAACTGAATTGTATCTCTGTAATGATAGCGGCCCTTTCAGAGATGTGGAATGAAGCTATAACATCACAATATATCTTATTATAAATTCAAGAACCTACTGATGGATACATGCATCAAACATACACAAGAACTATCTTTTCAGGACAACTGGCCAACTTTAAGCAAATAGTATATCCAGGGCCGTAAATTATGTGGAGGCATGTAGGCAGTTGGCTCCTATTGCGGTCTGACAAAAAAATAAAATGAAAATGAAGAAAAAAACAGAAAAGAAACAAAAAGGAAAAAAAAACAATCTCTTCAGTGTAATGGCAGACGAATGCACAGACTGCTCGAATCAAGTGCAGCTTTCAATCTGCATTCGGTATTGTTATACCGAAAACGATGTAAGCTATGCGACGGAAGATTTCTGTGGTTTTGTAAAGCTTGTTAAAACGAATGCAGAGACGATATCAACATGCATACTAAATAAACTCCGTGAATGGGGTTTCGATTTGACACGTTTAAGAGGACAAGGTTATGATGGATGTTCTACGATGTCTGGAGAAGTGCCCGGTGTCAAGACGATATTTATTCAAGAGCTTCCAAATGCGAAATATTTCATATGGGCTGTTGAAACACTATGACAAGGTTCTTGATATACTTGATGAAATTCAAAACCAAACCGTCGGCAACTCATATGCAACATCCTATAAACTGACTTTACTTAATTTTGAAATATTAGTGGTCGCAATCGTAACCCAGTTCCTACTAGGATATTTAAGACCTTTGTTCATAGAACTTCAGTCTGAAAACTGTGATCTTGTGGAAAGCACACGTTCAATCTCGAATATTAGCTACATCTTTTCTCGAGATACGAGAACATTCCGAGGAAGCATTTGATGGACTTTTCAATAGAGCATGTACAATCGCCAATAAGAACAAAATTACGATCAACAAACCGCGAACATCTGGACGCCAACGCCGTAGGGCAAATGCAGCAGCTGAAACTGTGGAACAGCATTTCAGGATAAACATTTTATCCCACTGGTTGATCACATCATCAAACATCTAAACGACAGATTTCCGGACGACATTAAGCCTATGCTTTATGGATTCTACTTGCTTCCAAATGTACCATAGAACAAGCGATTACACATTACGCAGTTCTATCCAAATATAAGACAAATACTATTGCTTCTGTTAGCATTGTCTGTAGGGTCTTGTAGTTGTGAGAGATCGTGTTCTGCATTACGGCAACTTAAAACTTGGAACAGGTCAACAATGACCGAAAATAGATTGTGTGGTATGGCAATGCTTCATATACACAGAAATGATGATGTTGGCCATATTGAATGTGTGGAAGTTCTGAAGTGTTGGGATTCTTCAGGTCACAGAAAGTTGCACTAGCCTTTGACAAAGCATAATGATAAATCAACCATAACACCAATTATTACAACGTTGTAATATTTTTAATTCAATAATTGAAATTATGAGCTATGCAGTGTGGATTTTAATTTTTTAGGTTAGAAAAGTGTTTCTCTGAAACCAAGTCAAAATAGCTCGGGAAAAGCCAAAAAAAGCAGGAAAAAGCATAACAAACTATTCAGCTTCAGGGGGCCTAGGCGGCCCGGACCCCCCCCCCCCCCCCCCCCCCCCCCCCCCCCGTCTATTTCACTGCCTCCTCTTAAACTTGAACCAATTTACGGCCCTGATATCATATAGTTGACAGAAGAGAGTATACTCTTTTGTGATTGTTTGATAATGCAACAGGTTATATTATTTAGATATCCAATGCCACCCACTGCTCTATGTGGGTTTATACGTTTCCAGATTATATGAATTGTGTAAAATCAATAATAATAAAACAAAGCACAAAAACAAACAAACATAAAAACTGCAACGTTTATGAAACGTTTAGATATAAAGTACATATATCTAGATCTCCAAAAACAATCATACAGAACACCTTCCTTTAGAGGAAATTTAAACATTTGCAATAAATCTTGCAAAACGTAAGCTTAGGCGTGCAATCGGGTACTAATTTAACCTATGGATTTTTTTTTTTAGAAAGTCATGTGCTTCTCCATCCAATAACCTTCTCTTTACCTGATTTATTGTATTATATTGTCTTGAATTGTGGTGCAGAAATGCTCAATTGATGCTAAGCAATAAACAGGTCATTATCTAACAACTTTGCCAATTGTGAAGGTAAAGATTGCAATGGTGTCCCATTAATATTACAGAAAATCAACAAACTTAAATCAGAAGATAAGAAAAAAATTATCATAAGTAATTCCACATATAACAACAGAACAAATTATTCGTTTATATTCATATCGGTTTTTATGGTTGATGTTGAAGAAAAATTAAGAACATGTGCGTTTAAGGTATTGTTACGGTAAAAAATGAAACGTTTGCGACAAACTTTCCTTTCATATTGACACAACTCGGTATTTGGAAAAGTTGTCGGAGAATGACCCAAACAATCATCTCAGTTTTTAGTAGGGTTGGTGTGTTGCACAATCTTCAGTTTTCTGTGTATATTTTGGAGATCGTCGTCCTTTTTCTTTTGGCAATGGTGTTGACTGTCCTTCGATTTACTGATTCTGATTAATCCTTAGGTATCTTCAAGCTCTGCTTTTTCCTAAGATAAAGTGCATAATTAATAATTGGTTGTAATAAGAAACAAAATGTAATATAATAATGTTCTTTTTTTTCAAAACAGCTATTTTCGTAAGATTTGATTTGGTTTTATTGTGTTTAATGCCACTTTCTGCAATATTTCAGCTATATCATGGCGACCAGTTTTAGTGGTGGAAGAAGCCGGAGTACCCAAAGGAGAACCACTGACCATGGGCTTCAACTGGTAAACTTTTTTTTTTCAAGATTCAAGATTCTTTATTTCTCATAAAACCATAGTTTAAACAGTGGTACAGAGAATTTGTCAGTTTAACATAAATAGATATTAAATACACATAACGAGACAAAATTATCTACCAAATTAAATAATAATAACTAAAATGAAGCGATTATCAAATTAGAATGATGTTTATATAGTCTCTAACATTGTTTCCCGTTTATTACGATCATTTCTCAAATTAAGATAGTTAAATTTTCACATTTTAAAGTTCGAGGTTTACCGAGAAATTTAAAATGTAAAAATTTAATTATCGAGATTTGAAAAATTATCATAATAAACGGAAAACAATGTTAGAGATTGTTTCTCTAATGAACCACTAAAAATGTGCTTGATTCTTTTACTCACTAATTTAACAAAGTATATGGCCGTTTTTCACTTTCTCAAATCGACGTTCAATGACGTCACTGACGTATACTTCAATTGACGTCACACCCGTTAAGGAATGTTTTTCAAGCAATGATGGAGAAGGGGCAATATTCTAGATGAGGGCGGTACGGTTAATTACGGTTAGTTACGGTTAATTAAACGATTTTATTGACACAATGACATTTTGCGAAACGTAACATTTTTGCGGGAAAAGTAGCGTGAAATTCTTATCTCACCCACGGGTTGAGACATAATTACGTAACTGATTGACCAATCAGCGACTGAGAACAAAGTGATCCACACGTTGATTATCGATTTCTTCTCACACGGGTTGAGAAGTCAGTGTGAAAATTGAACAAGATTTAGAGAAATTTACTTTTCAACATGATTTTTTTTTCTCTAGTTATGTGATGTTCTGTGTGATTATTAAAAAAAAATTTAATCACAGATTTTATTGCACTAATTGCTGTTAACAATTTACTAGATATACAGCTTTTACCTAGTATCCTTAGTTGTTAATCACTAAATAGTAAGGGATTTGCTATTTAGTGAAGCTTAGTAAAAAATAAATGTTGTTCGTACACTTATACAGTTAATATCCAGTATATATTGTAATTCTGACATGTAATAAACATATAATAGCTGTTTATGGTGATTTCACATGCTTTTTGTTGACAATATCCGGATATTTGACACTTTCAAACCGATCACGGTCGAAAGGTTAATTGTTCATGCACGTGGATTACATGCACGATTGCGGTGTTGCTTTTTCCTATTTTGATGGTAGTTCGCTTTATTTTCTAATTGTTAGAATATGATATCTATGAGTGAAAGGATTATTTCTGTCCGCTGTAAAATGTTTTATTTGTGACATGTAAGTATTGAGTTTACTACAATATAAGTGATGAAGACAAGTTTCTTCTTATTGATTTTTTCTCCCTCCACATGTGAAATCACGTGACACTACACGAATTCTGAAGTCATGTGATATCCTGGCGTGTCCGGGATTCGATAGCGTAACGGATAATATTTGTGATAATATACGAGACTTAAATAAAGAAAAGTTAACATTATATTAAAACACATGTATTAAATTAAAACATATCAATTTTTCAAAGAATTCTGATAAAAAAATAAATAAATGGCTTACAGTAGCATCGTGTTATCGGTTTTTGTGCTATTATCGATTTTCAGATATAGCGATTAACAGTGTTAACCCTTCATTCATATGACGATTGGAATTTTCAAAGAATGGCTAGTTAAATATTTCTTTGTACATAAGATTGTTTTTAAAGCCATTCTTGTATTTTAATATACTCTCGATTCTCTGACTGCTGCCATAACATTATAAGTACTGTTATCAAAGGTGAAGTTCTTCACGAACCAAAAAAGCTCAGGTATTATAGAAGTTACAAGACTTTTGATATTGAAAATTTCAATGATGATATAGAACAAATTAAGATCCATCAAACATGTCATGAAGTAGATTCTCTTTATAATGAATATGAAAAAGATTTTATCAATGTGTTAAACAAACATGCTCCAATTAAATCTAGATACCGGTATCAAAGAAAAAAAACATTACCATGTATGAATCAGGAGCTCAGAAGAGCTGTATACAGAAAACAAATGCTATATTCTCAATTTACAAAATGTCAGAGCAACAAAAATTGGGAAAAATTCAGAAAGCAAAGAAATTTTGTAACCAAATTGAAAAGAAAATCAATGAAAGCATACTTTTTAGAAGGTTGCTCTGGGGGAACAAAATCGGGCGACTTTTGGAAAACTATTAAGCCATTCTTTTCGAAAAAGGGGTCCAGTGGAGAACAAAAAATTGTGGTTAATGAATCTGACAAGATTGCAAATGATCAAAAAGAAGTAGCCAATTACTTTAATAATTTGTTCTCCACTGTAGCTGAGAATATAGGAAAAGATACTGTTTACGACCCTTCTGATCATCCAAGTTTAATGGAAATAAAGAAACAAAATGATTGCACAAACAAATTTGTTTTTGAAAAGGTAACAACAGATAAAGTTGAAAAGATTATAAATAATATCAACATCAAAAAAGCAACAGGTGCTGATGGTATACCCCTGTACCTGCCAAAATAATAAAATGTAGTAAATCTATTATTGCACCTCAGATTACAAGTATTTTAAATATGTCAATAGATCAGAGTGTTTTTCCGGATAAATTAAAGAAAGCACAAGTAACACCTTTATATAAAAAGAATGATCCACTTTTGAAGACTAACTACAGACCCGTAAGTGTACTATGTATTTTTTCAAAGATAGAACAGCAATTGTCTGATTTTTTTGAAAATATTTTTAATCCTTATTTATGTGCTTTTAGAAGAGGTCATGGATGTCAGACAACCCTGCTCAGGTTATTAGAGGACTGGCGGAATGCCCTTGAAAAAAATCAGTATGTTGCCGCAGTCCTAATGGATCTTTCCAAGGCATTTGATTGCCTACCCCATGATATTTTATTGGATAAACTTTCGGCCTATGGTATGTCCACTGATTCTGTATCCCTTCTTGAGTCCTGCTTATCAAATAGGAAACAGCAAATTAAAATTAATGGTATCCTGAGCAGTTGGTCTGACATCCAAAAAGGGGTACCCAAGGGTCAATCTTGGGCCTCTACTTTTTAATGTCTTTATTAATGATATTTTTTATTTGGTAAAAAAGGGTACTTTATATAATTATGCGGATGACAATACTTTGTCTTATGGTCATCCTGATTTTAATGTACTTACCTCAGTTTTAGAATCAGAGTCAAATGTTCTTATTAATTGGTTTAAAGTTAACAAAATGCAGGCTAATCCAGATAAATTTCAGGTACTTGCGGTTGGGAAGAAGACTTTTGACAAAAACATGAAGATTTGTATACAGAATTCTACACTTTCATGTGAAGAGACAGTGAAACTTTTAGGAATTGAAATAGATTATCAATTAAATTTTGACATTCATATCAGTTCAATCTGTAGGAAGGCATCACAGCAACTGAATATACTTAAATGTTTGGGCCGATATTTAGACAGATTAAGCAAATTAACTATATTCCACACTTTCATTCTCAGTAACTTTAACTTCTGCCCTTTGGCTTGACATTTTTGTACCGATAAAAATTCACAAAAATTAGAGAAAGTGCAGGAAAGAGCACTTCGCTTTGTATACAATGACTACACCAGTTCATGTATCAACCTTCTTGAAAAAGCTCTAGTGCCCTCCTTACAGATCAAACGTATTAGGACAATGGCCTTGGAGACATATAAAATCGTTAACAAATTAGCTCCTGTATGCCTTCATGATTTGGTTAATGTGAAGAATTATAAATATGCTTTCAGGTATTCGAACATATTAGATGTACCTCAAGTTAGAACTACAAGGTATGGCAAAAAATCATTCATGTTTGCAGCTGCAACTCTGTGGAACGACCTTGCGAACCATTTCAGAACTGAAAACAGCTTCAACCACTTTAAAAGTTTGATTCAGTCCTGGAATGGCTCAGTATGTCGTTGTTCTGCATGCAGATAACATATTCAGCTTTCTGTTTTATTTCTAGTGCTTTTTCCAAGTTTTAATGCTGCTTAGTTATTTTATGTTTGCTTGATATTGCTTCAGCATGTTTTAGTATGTCTTTTATTTTTGTGCTTTTTATGTTGCATTTGCTAACTGTATGTGCTTTATATGTGTGTTTATGTGATTATGTTAATATTTGTATGTATCTTGTGCTACTATATATGTATATTCGGTAAAAAGCTCCCGAGAGCTTGTGTTTATTGCTATACAAAAACCGAATTCAAATAAAGTTTTCTTATTCTTCTTATTCTTATCTGGCAACTTTTGTTGTCAGTAAAATGGCGTCATCTGTTTTCGTGCAAAGTAAAAACAAGGACGATATACGGGATGGAAACGAATATATAATCCGGATATGGCTGGTTTTAAAATTGCATGGTTCTGGCCATCTACAAATCATACTACATCTAAATAAAATAACAGAATGTTTGAAAATGACCACTTTCAAAATTGTGTTTACTTTAGATGTTTTTTTAGAGCTGAAACCACAATGCACTGCAAAGTGACATGTATTTTATATAAGAAACAGGCACATTTCAGTCAGCTCTTTTGTTTACAAGTACGATCAGTGACCCCATGACAGTTACATGACAGGAAGAGAGGCAGACGACAGTTAAATTTTATATAGCCCTTCTAGATTTTTTTCCAGCTACTTTATAAATGAAGTAAATTTTTAGCATTACAAAAAGTATGGTTCAGTAGGTAGGTTCACTGTTTTTGGTACTTATGTCTTTAAAAGCAAACTTTTAACATTTTTTACAGATGTCACGTAGTCCTGTTTACGTTCCATCAATAGAAACCGGAGGACACGTCAAAAATAATGCGTTCGCTGTGGAAATCAAAATAAAATGGATAAAACGAAAACAGATGACACACGAAAACACATACCGTGACGATACCTTTCAAATTTGGTAATAATCTCAACTGAACCAGAAACAGGGTAACCTCGATTTGATAGGGGAGATATCTCCGTTGATAGTTTCGATTGATGGTAAGCCAGGAAAACAATTTGCTGTGGTCCACCTAATGTTTCATTATACAATGTCTTTACCATAATATTTGTTCAAAATTAAATTCATTAAAACACAGAAACGGTCAGAAAAACTTTGATTAAAAACTGTCAACAAAAAAAGATATATTTTTTTTACATGAAAATTTAACAGAAATTTTACCATATATAATTTTTATTGTATTTTTTAATCAGCAGATAGATATATAATTTCTTATAGTTGACAACTTGTAATTGAATGTCTTTCTTTTTCTTAATTTCTGGGTGAATAGCTATTAATAGCCCGGGGTTCTATGGTACCGCGTTACTTAATGTTTAACGTCTGTGTAACGTAACTAATTTTCAGAGTTAATCCAAAAATGTTATATTTTATTCCCCGATATAAAAACCTATTTCCCCCCACAATTCATTTTATTCTTTGAATTTGTTTAAAAATACGTCGCCACTTTTCTCTATGACAACGCCGATGTACCTCCCATAAATGGTTTCCTATGATATCGCGGTAATTGCAAAATTAATGTTATGGGACACAATGTTTGATAAATCAAGACATCGTTTATAAATACTAAATCAAGGTGAATATCTGGCAAACTTATACCATAAAGAAAATCTTGATAATTTATCACATTTAATAAAGTAAAGTTTCTTTGAAATAACAAATGTAACGAAGTTGAGTCAATTTGATTATGTTGGTTAATATGTTTTCATAGCTTAATTTTTCCATCAACTTTTTCGGTCTAGAAAGTAACTAAAAATAGCACCAAAAATCCCAAATCGGGTTGAAATGAAACGTAAACAAACGGACGACATTTCTAAAAAAATAGCAGACGAATTATGACAACTATGGTTTAATTATTGGACATTTTACAAAGCATGGTATCAGGGTAAAATAAAAATGTCTGCTATTTCTAAGGAAAAGATAAAAATACGTGTACTTACAAAAATTCAAGGCATTTGGACAGAATGACCAGACGTTCTGCAGTGCATAGGAACAGAATCATAGAACCCGCGGTACCATAGGAAGGGAGTATATATCACATTTTTTTAATAACATTTTAAATGTTAAAAAATTAATCAAATACTTTTCAATCATTTTTTAAAACATGGTGTAATGTGTCACTACTGGCTTTCGATAGATTTTTTCCCCAGTATGGAAGTCTCTATGCTTCTATTTTTTTATATTTGCAGACAATGTAACAGACGACAAATACAGGGATTTGGAGGCGAGTAGGTTGTTGTATTTGCTAAGAAAAATAACAATTATGTGGAGACAGAAATGGGAATAGTGAAAAAGGCATTTTGGGCAGTTGCTTGTAGTAATTTTATTGCTTACCTCTCTGAATGGCATTTTTGTTGAACTTTTGTAGTATTCTCGAGTCAGTAACTACAGACGCTTTACTATCGATGATTTCCGGTTGGGGACGTCACAGTGTTCCGAATGACAGCTAAACATACCGACCTATCGAAATCGAGGTTACTATCGAATCCCGGATATTATACAATATATCAGCTGTTTAGATATACATGTGCTTTGCTTATATGAAATTTCCTGTTTTGACTTGTCTAAAAATATTTGTATCAAACACATTATTTACCTCATCCTTAAAAAATTTAAATATACAAGGTATCTACTTTTTTAGTTCACCTGGACCAAAGGTCCAGGTGAACTATTGCCATCACTTGGCGTCCCTCGTCTGTCGTCTGTTGTCTGCCGTCTAAGCTTTTCACATTTCAAGCTTCTTCTCCGAAACCACTTGGCCGATTGGAACTGAACTTAGCAGGAATGTTCCTTGGATGGTCCTCTATAAAGTTACTGTTTTTCGTTCCAGTCGGATATTCAATATGGCTGCCAGGGCCAATAATATGCTCTGAATGGCTGAAATTTCAAAGATCTTCTTCTCTGAAACTAATGAACTGACTGAACCCAATCTGGAAAGAAATGATCATTGGAAGGTCCTTTACCAAGTTACTGTTTTTTATGCCGATCGGAAATCCAAGATGGCCGCCATCGCAGGACATAGTTTAACATTGGACCCTATGGGAAAATATTCAAATGCCTTCTTCTCAGAAACTACAAATATGATTAAAGCCAAACTGAACATGAATGTTCATTAGATGGTCCTCTACAAACTTTACGTTTTTTGTTCCGGTATGAAATTCAAAATGGTGGCTACGGCAGGACTTAGTTTAACATTGGACCCAATGGGAAAAATGTTTCAAAACGCTTCTTCTCTGAAACCACTTGGATAATTGAAACCAAACTGCCCAGGAAAGATCATTGGAAGGTCCTCTACCAAGTTTCTGTTTTTTTATGCCGATCGAAAATTCAAGATGGCCGCCACCGCAGGACATAGATTAACATTGGACCCTATGGGAAAATGTTCAAATGCCTTCTTCTCAGAAACTACAAATATGATTAAAGCCAAACTGTACATGAATGTTCATTGGATGGTCCTCTACAATCTTAAGGTTTTTGTTCCGATATGAAATTCAAAATGGCGGCTACGGCAGGACTTAGTTTAACATTGGACCCTATGGGAAAAATGTTTCAAAACGCTTCTTCTCTGAAACCACTTGGATAATTGAAACCAAACTGCCCAGGAATGATCATTTGAAGGTCCTCTACAAAGTTTCTGTTTTTTATGCCAATCGGAAATCCAAGATGGCCACCACCACAGGACATAGAGTAACATTGGACCCTATGGGAAAATATTCAAATGCCTTCTTCTCAGAAACTACATATATGATTAAAGCCAAACTGTACATGAATGTTCATTAGATGGTCCTCTACAAACTGTACGTTTTTTGTTCCGGTATGAAATTCAAAACTGGCGGCTACGGCAGGACTTAGTTTAACATTGGACCCTATGGGAAAAATGTTTCAAAACGCTTCTTCTCTGAAACCATTTGGATAATTGAAACCAATCTGACCAGGAATGATCATTGGAAGGTCCTCTACAAGGTGTGTGTTTTTTATGCCGATCGGAAATCCAAGATGGCCACCACCGCAGGACATAGATTAACATTGGACCCTATGGGAAAATGTTCAAATGCCTTCTTCTCAGAAACTACAAATATGATTAAAGCCAAACTGTACATGAATGTTCATTGGATGGTCCTCTACAAACTGTACGTTTTTTGTTCCGATATGAAATTCAAAATGGCGGCTACGGCAGGACTTAGTTTAACATTGGACCCTATGGGGGGAAATGTTTCAAAACGCTTCTTCTCTGAAACCACTAGGACAGTTGAAACCAAACTGCCCAGTAAATGATCATTGGAAGGTCCTCTACAAATTTTCTGTTTTTTATGCCGATCGGAAATCCAAGATGGCCACCACCGCAATACATAGATTAACATTGGACCCTATGGGAAAATGTTAAAATGCCTTCTTCTCAGAAACTACAAATATGATTAAAGCCAAACTGTACATGAATGTTCATTGGATGGTCCTCTATAATCTTAAGGTTTTTTGTTCCGATATGAAATTCAAAATGGCGGCTACGGCAGGACTTAGTTTAACATTGGACCCTATGGGGAAAATGTTTCAAAATGCTTCTTCTCTGAAACCACTTGGACAGTTGAAACCAAACTGACCAGGAATGATCAATGGAAGGTCCTCTACAAAGTTTCTGTTTTTTATGCCGATCGGAAATCCAAGATGGCCACCACCGCAGGACATAGATTAACATTGGACCCTATGGGAAAATATTCAAATGCCTTCTTCTCAGAAACTACAAATATGATTAAAGACAAACTGTACATGAATGTTCATTAGATGGTCCTCTACAAACTTTACGTTTTTTGTTCCGGTATGAAATTCAAATTGGCGGCTACGGCAGGACTTAGTTTAACATTGGACCCTATGGGAAAAATGTTTCAAAACGCTTCTTCTCTGAAACCACTTGGATAATTGAAACCAATCTGCCCAAGAATGATCATTGGAAGGTCCTCTACAAACTGTGCGCTTTTTGTTCCGATATGAAATTCAAAATGGCGGCTACGGCAGGACTTAATTTAACATTGGACCCTATGGGGGGAAATGTTTCAAAACGCTTCTTCTCTGAAACCACTAGGACAGTTGAAACCAAACTGCCCAGTAAATGATCATTGGAAGGTCCTCTACAAATTTTATGTTTTTTATGCCGATCGGAAATCCCAGATGGCCACCACCGCAATACATATATTAACATTGGACCCTATAGGAAAATGTTCAAATGCCTTCTTCTCAGAAACTACAAATATGATTAAAGCCAAACTGTACATGAATGTTCATTGGATGGTCCTCTACAAACTTGACGTTTTTTGTTCCGATATGAAATTCAAAATGGCGGCTACGGCAGGACTTAGTTTAGCATTGGACCCTATGGGGAAAATGTTTCAAAACGCTTCTTCTCTGAAACCACTTGGATAGTTGAAACCAACTGCCCAGGAATGATCATTGGAAGGTCCTCTACAAGGTGTTTTTTTTTTGTGCCGATCGGAAATCCAAGATGGCCACCACCGCAGGACATAGATTAACATTGGACCCTATGGGAAAATGTTCAAATGCCTTCTTCTCAAAAACTACAAATATGATTAAAGCCAAACTGTACATGAATGTTCATTGGATGGTCCTCTACAAACTGTACGTTTTTTGTTTCGATATGAAATTCAAAATGGCGGCTACGGCAGGACTTAGTTTAACATTGGACCCTATGTGGGAAATGTTTCAAAACGCTTCTTCTCTGAAACCACTAGGACAGTTGAAACCAAACTGCCCAGTAAATGATCATTGGAAGGTCCTCTACAAATTTTATGTTTTTTATGCCGATCGGAAATCCCAGATGGCCACCACCGCAATACATATATTAACATTGGACCTTATGGGAAAATGTTCAAATGCCTTCTTCTCAGAAACTACAAATATGATTAAAGCCAAACTGTACATGAATGTTCATTGGATGGTCCTCTATAATCTTAAGGTTTTTTGTTCCGATATGAAATTCAAAATGGCGGCTACGGCAGGACTTAGTTTAACATTGGACCCTATGGGGAAAATGTTTCAAAATGCTTCTTCTCTGAAACCACTTGGACAGTTGAAACCAAACTGACCAGGAATGATCAATGGAAGGTCCTCTACAAGGTGTGTTTTTTTTTGTGCCGATCGGAAATCCAAGATGGCCACCACCGCAGGACATAGATTAACATTGGACCCTATGGGAAAATGTTCAAATGCCTTCTTCTCAAAAACTACAAATATGATTAAAGCCAAACTGTACACGAATGTTCATTGGATGGTCCTCTACAAACTGTACGTTTTTTGTTCCGATATGAAATTCAAAATGGCGGCTACGGCAGGACTTAGTTTAACATTGGACCCGATGAGGGGGAAATGTTTCAAAACGCTTCTTCTCTGAAACCACTAGGACAGTTGAAACCAAACTGCCCAGTAAATGATCATTGGAAGGTCCTCTACAAATTTTATGTTTTTTATGCCGATCGGAAATCCCAGATGGCCACCACCGCAATACATATATTAACATTGGACCTTATGGGAAAATGTTCAAATGCCTTCTTCTCAGAAACTACAAATATGATTAAAGCCAAACTGTACATGAATGTTCATTGGATGGTCCTCTACAAACTGTACGTTTTTTGTTCCGATATGAAATTCAAAATGGCGGCTACGACAGGACTTAGTTTAAGATTGGACCCTATGGGAAAAATGTTTCAAAACGCTTCTTCTCTGAAACCACTAGGACAGTTGAAACCAAACTGCCCAGGAATGATCATTGGAAGGTCCTCTACAAGGTGTGTGTGTTTTTTATGCCGATCGGAAATCCAAGATGGCCACCACCGCAGGACATAGATTAACATTGGACCCTATGGGAAAATGTTCAAATGCCTTCTTCTCAGAAACTACAAATATGATTAAAGCCAAACTGTACATGAATGTTCATTGGATGGTC
Source organism: Bathymodiolus septemdierum (assembly GCA_963383655.1). Classification (NCBI taxonomy): domain Eukaryota; kingdom Metazoa; phylum Mollusca; class Bivalvia; order Mytilida; family Modiolidae; genus Bathymodiolus; species Bathymodiolus septemdierum. The sequence continues at coordinate 9,223 of CAUJNP010000017.1, read as the reverse complement.
CTCTACAAACTGTGCGTTTTTTGTTCTGAAATGAAATTCAAAATGGCGACTACGGCAGGACTTAGTTTAACATTGGACCCTATGGGAAAAATGTTTCAAAATGCTTCTTCTCTGAAACCACTTGGACAGTTGAAACCAATCTGCCCAGGAATGATCATTGGAAGGTCCTCTGTTTTTTATGCCGATCGGAAATCCAAGATGGCCACCACTACAGGTCATAGTATTAACACAGGACCGTATGGGGAAAATACAGAAATATATTCTTCTCTGAAGCTATTGCACTGATTGAACCTAAACTGTGCATCAATCATTGGAAGGTCCTTTACAAACTTTGTGTTTTTTATGTTGATCGTAATTCCAAGATGACTACCACTGCAGGACATAGTTTTTACATAGGACCAATTGGTTTTTTTTATTACCAGGTGAACGATACAGGCTTTTGAGAGCCTCTGGTTTTGTTTTTGATTTGAAATATAAAAGGCTTTATATATAGAAAAAAATATTAAGGTTCTAAGCAGGTTAAGATCAAAATATGCCTGGTCATATATTTTGTAGCCAAAAACCAGAGATTCCAGGTTAAAAACATGATCTCCTATATAAAGATTTCTTGTCATTTTTTTCACCTCTTGCCAATATTTTTTGTAATATTTACAATCAAAGTAAAAATGTTTGTAATTTTCTTTTATCTTTACATACCAGACAGTCACTATTATTTACTATTCTCCATTGTTTTAACAATTCTTTGTATGGTAATATGAAGTGAATAAGTTTCCATTTAAAGATTTTTAATTTATTTAACTCTAAATAATTAAAAGTGAAAAATAAAGTTTGTGCTATACATGTTAAAGTATCCATTCTGTCCTTCTTTAAGCTTATAAACTTTGTCACTTGCGCCTGCGAGTCGAGTGCACACTTTGTTGTAATTTGCAAAGCCGGTCGCGAAACCACGCCGTATTGGTGATAGGCTTGTATGAGTGGTTACGTAATCCAACTACCTAACTCATTGAGCCACCTGGACCTTAACAAATAAGAAAGCAACAACAAAAACAGAAAAAGAAAAAAAGACAGCAAAGATGCAGAGTTGATTATCATGATAAAACAGATACATGTAATACTATAACACTGTAAGTAGCGAGGACAATTTTTGTCACATAGAACAGATACATGTAATACTATAACACTGCGAGTAGCGAGGACAATTTTTGTCACATAGAACATATACATGTAATACTATATATAGCACTGCGAGTAGTGAGGACAATTTTTGTCACATAGAACAGATACATGTAATACTATAACACTCTAAGTAGTGAGGACAATTTTGTCACATAGAACAGATACATGTAATACTATAACACTGCGAGTAGCGAGGACAATTTTTGTCACATAGAACAGATACATGTAATACTATAACACTGTAAGTAGTGAGGACAATTTTTGTCACATAGAACAAATACATGTAATACTATAACACTGCGAGTAGCGAGGACAATTTTTGTCACATAGAACAGATACATGTAATACTATAACACTGTAAGTAGTGAGGACAATTTTTGTCACATAGAACAGATACATGTAATACTATATATAGCACTGCGAGTAGTGAGGACAATTTTTGTCACATAAAACAGATACATGTAATACTATAACACTGTAAGTAGCGAGGACAATTTTTGTCACATAAAACAGATACATGTAATACTATGACACTGTAAGTAGTGAGGACAATTTTTGTCACATAGAACAGATACATGTAATACTATTACACTGCCAGTAGCGAGGACAATTTTTGTCACATAGAACAGATACATGTAATACTATAACACTGCTAGTAGTGAGGACAATTTTTGTCACATAGAACAGATACATGTAATACTATAACACTGCGAGTAGCGAGGACAATTTTTGTCACATATAACATATACATGTAATACTATATATAGCACTGCGAGTAGTGAGGACAATTTTTGTCACATACAACAGATACATGTAATACTATAACACTGTAAGTAGTGAGGACAATTTTTGTCACATAGAACAGATACATGTAATACTATAGGAATGCGATTAGCGAGGACAATTTTTGTCACATAGAACAGATACATGTAATACTATAACACTGTAAGTAGTGAGGACAATTTTTGTCACATAGAACAGATGCATGTAATACTATAACACTGTAAGTGGTGAGGACAATTTTTGTCACATAGAACAAATACATGTAATACTATAGTACTACGAGTAGTGAGGACAATTTTTGTCACATAGAACAGATACATGTAATACTATATATAGCACTGCGAGTAGCGAGGACAATTTTTGTCACATAGAACAGATACATGTAATACTATAACACTGTAAGTAGTGATGACAATTTTTGTCACATAGAACAGATAAATGTAATGCTATATATAGCACTGCGAGTTGCGTGGACAATTGTTGTCACATAGAACAAATACATGTAATAATATAACACTGTAAGTAGTGAGGACAATTTTTGTCACATAGAACAGATACATGTAATACTATAACACTGCGAGTAGTGAGGACAATTTTTGTCACTTAGAACAAATACATGTAATACTATAACACTGCGAGTAGTGATGACAATTTTTGTCACATAGAACAGATACATGTAATACTATAGTACTGCGAGTAGCGAGGACAATTTTTGTCACATAGAACACATACATGTAATACTATAACACTGTAAGTAGTGAGGACAATTTTTGTCACATAGAACAGATACATGTAATACTATAACACTGCGAGTAGCGAGGACAATTTTTGTCACATAGAACAGATACATGTAATACTATAACACTGCTAGTAGTGAGGATAATTTTTGTCACATAGAACAGATACATGTAATACTATAACACTGTAAGTAGTGAGGACAATTTTTGTCACATAGAACAGATACATGTAATACTATATATAGCACTGCGAGTAGTGAGGACAATTTTTGTCACATAAAACAGATACATGTAATACTATAACACTGTAAGTAGCGAGGACAATTTTTGTCACATAAAACAGATACATGTAATACTATAACACTGTAAGTAGTGAGGACAATTTTTGTCACATAGAACAGATACATGTAATACTATTACACTGCCAGTAGCGAGGACAATTTTTGTCACATAGAACAGATACATGTAATACTATAACACTGCTAGTAGTGAGGACAATTTTTGTCACATAGAACAGATACATGTAATACTATAACACTGCGAGTAGCGAGGACAATTTTTGTCACATAGAACAGATACATGTAATACTATATATAGCACTGCGAGTAGCGAGGACAATTTTTGTCACATAGAACAGATACATGTAATACTATAACACTGTAAGTAGTGATGACAATTTTTGTCACATAGAACAGATAAATGTAATGCTATATATAGCACTGCGAGTTGCGTGGACAATTGTTGTCACATAGAACAAATACATGTAATACTATAACACTGTAAGTAGTGAGGACAATTTTTGTCACATAGAACAGATACATGTAATACTATAACACTGCGAGTAGTGAGGACAATTTTTGTCACATAGAACAAATACATGTAATACTATAACACTGCGAGTAGTGATGACAATTTTTGTCACATAGAACAGATACATGTAATACTATAGTACTGCGAGTAGCGAGGACAATTTTTGTCACATAGAACAGATACATGTAATACTATAACACTGTAAGTAGTGAGGACAATTTTTGTCACATAGAACAGATACATGTAATACTATAACACTGCGAGTAGCGAGGACAATTTTTGTCACATAGAACAGATACATGTAATACTATAACACTGCTAGTAGTGAGGATAATTTTTGTCACATAGAACAGATACATGTAATACTATAACACTGTAAGTAGTGAGGACAATTTTTGTCACATAGAACAGATACATGTAATACTATATATAGCACTGCGAGTAGTGAGGACAATTTTTGTCACATAGAACAGATACATGTAATACTATAACACTCTAAGTAGTGAGGACAATTTTGTCACATAGAACAGATACATGTAATACTATAACACTGCGAGTAGCGAGGACAATTTTTGTCACATAGAACACATACATGTAATACTATAACACTGTAAGTAGTGAGGACAATTTTTGTCACATAGAACAAATACATGTAATACTATAACACTGCGAGTAGCGAGGACAATTTTTGTCACATAGAACAGATACATGTAATACTATAACACTGTAAGTAGTGAGGACAATTTTTGTCACATAGAACAGATACATGTAATACTATATATAGCACTGCGAGTAGTGAGGACAATTTTTGTCACATAAAACAGATACATGTAATACTATAACACTGTAAGTAGCGAGGACAATTTTTGTCACATAAAACAGATACATGTAATACTATAACACTGTAAGTAGTGAGGACAATTTTTGTCACATAGAACAGATACATGTAATACTATTACCACTGCAGTAGCGAGGACATTTTTTGTCACATAGAACAGATACATGTAATACTATAACACTGTAAGTAGTGATGACAATTTTTGTCACATAGAACAGATAAATGTAATGCTATATATAGAACTGCGAGTTGCGTGGACAATTGTTGTCACATAGAACAAATACATGTAATACTATAACACTGTAAGTGGTGAGGACAATTTTTGTCACATAGAACAAATACATGTAATACTATAGTACTACGAGTAGTGAGGACAATTTTTGTCACATAGAACAGATACATGTAATACTATATATAGCACTGCGAGTAGCGAGGACAATTTTTGTCACATAGAACAGATACATGTAATACTATAACACTGTAAGTAGTGATGACAATTTTTGTCACATAGAACAGATAAATGTAATGCTATATATAGCACTGCGAGTTGCGTGGACAATTGTTGTCACATAGAACAAATACATGTAATACTATAACACTGTAAGTAGTGAGGACAATTTTTGTCACATAGAACAGATACATGTAATACTATAACACTGCGAGTAGTGAGGACAATTTTTGTCACATAGAACAAATACATGTAATACTATAACACTGCGATTAGTGATGACAATTTTTGTCACATAGAACAGATACATGTAATACTATAGTACTGCGAGTAGCGAGGACAATTTTTGTCACATAGAACAGATACATGTAATACTATAACACTGTAAGTAGTGAGGACAATTTTTGTCACATAGAACAGATACATGTAATACTATAACACTGCGAGTAGCGAGGACAATTTTTGTCACATAGAACAGATACATGTAATACTATAACACTGCTAGTAGTGCGGATAATTTTTGTCACATAGAACAGATACATGTAATACTATAACACTGTAAGTAGTGAGGACAATTTTTGTCACATAGAACAGATACATGTAATACTATATATAGCACTGCGAGTAGTGAGGACAATTTTTGTCACATAGAACAGATACATGTAATACTATAACACTCTAAGTAGTGAGGACAATTTTGTCACATAGAACAGATACATGTAATACTATAACACTGCGAGTAGCGAGGACAATTTTTGTCACATAGAACAGATACATGTAATACTATAACACTGTAAGTAGTGAGGACAATTTTTGTCACATAGAACAAATACATGTAATACTATAACACTGCGAGTAGCAATGACAATTTTTGTCACATAGAACAGATACATGTAATACTATAACACTGTAAGTAGTGAGGACAATTTTTGTCACATAGAACAGATACATGTAATACTATATATAGCACTGCGAGTAGTGAGGACAATTTTTGTCACATAAAACAGATACTTGTAATACTATAACACTGTAAGTAGCGAGGACAATTTTTGGTCACATAAACAGATACATGTAATACTATAACACTGTAAGTAGTGAGGACAATTTTTGTCACATAGAACAGATACATGTAATACTATTACACTGCCAGTAGCGAGGACAATTTTTGTCACATAGAACAGATACATGTAATACTATAACACTGCTAGTAGTGAGGACAATTTTTGTCACATAGAACAGATACATGTAATACTATAACACTGCGAGTAGCGAAGACAATTTTTGTCACATAGAACAGATACATGTAATACTATATATAGCACTGCGAGTAGCGAGGACAATTTTTGTCACATAGAACAGATACATGTAATACTATAACACTGTAAGTAGTGATGACAATTTTTGTCACATAGAACAGATAAATGTAATGCTATATATAGCACTGCGAGTTGCGTGGACAATTGTAGTCACATAGAACAAATACATGTAATACTATAAACACTGTAAGTAGTGAGGACAATTTTTGTCACATAGAACAGATACATGTAATACTATAACACTGCGAGTAGTGAGGACAATTTTTGTCACATAGAACAGATACATGTAATACTATAACACTGCGAGTAGTGATGACAATTTTTGTCACATAGAACAGATACATGTAATACTATAGTACTGCGAGTAGCGAGGACAATTTTTGTCACATAGAACAGATACATGTAATACTATAACACTGTAAGTAGTGAGGACAATTTTTGTCACATAGAACAGATACATGTAATACTATAACACTGCGAGTAGCGAGGACAATTTTTGTCACATAGAACAGATACATGTAATACTATAACACTGCTAGTAGTGAGGATAATTTTTGTCACATAGAACAGATACATGTAATACTATAACACTGTAAGTAGTGAGGACAATTTTTGTCACATAGAACAGATACATGTAATACTATATATAGCACTGCGAGTAGTGAGGACAATTTTTGTCACATAGAACAGATACATGTAATACTATAACACTGTAAAGTAGTGAGGACAATTTTTGTCACATAGAACAGATACATGTAATACTATTACACTGCCAGTAGCGAGGACAATTTTTGTCACATAGAACAGATACATGTAATACTATAACACTGCTAGTAGTGAGGACAATTTTTGTCACATAGAACAGATACATGTAATACTATAACACTGCGAGTAGCGAGGACAATTTTTTGTCACATAGACAGATACATGTAATACTATATATAGCACTGCGAGTAGTGAGGACAATTTTTGTCACATACAACAGATACATGTAATATTATAACACTGTAAGTAGTGAGGACAATTTTTGTCACATAGAACAGATACATGTAATACTATAGGAATGCGATTAGCGAGGACAATTTTTGTCACATAGAACAGATACATGTAATACTATAACACTGTAAAGTAGTGAGGACAATTTTTGTCACATAGAACAGATGCATGTAATACTATAACACTGTAAGTGGTGAGGACAATTTTTGTCACATAGAACAAATACATGTAATACTATAGTACTACGAGTAGTGAGGACAATTTTGTCACATAGAACAGATACATGTAATACTATATATAGCACTGCGAGTAGCGAGGACAATTTTTGTCACATAGAACAGATACATGTAATACTATAACACTGTAAGTAGTGATGACAATTTTTGTCACATAGAACAGATAAATGTAATGCATATATATGCACTGCGAGTTGCGTGGACAATTGTTGTCACATAGAACAAATACATGTTAATACTATAACACTGTAAGTAGTGAGGGACAATTTTTTGTCACATAGAACAGATACATGTAATACTATAACACTGCGAGTAGTGAGGACAATTTTTGTCACATAGAACAAATACATGTAATACTATAACACTGCGAGTAGTGATGACAATTTTTGTCACATAGAACAGATACATGTAATACTATAGTACTGCGAGTAGCGAGGACAATTTTGTCACATAGAACAGATACATGTAATACTATAACACTGCGAGTAGTGATGACAATTTTTGTCACATAGAACAGATACATGTAATACTATAACACTGTAAGTAGTGAGGACAATTTTGTCACATAGAACAGATACATGTAATACTATACACTGCGAGTAGCGAGGACAATTTTTGTCACATAGAACAGATACATGTAATACTATAACACTGCTAGTAGTGAGGATAATTTTTGTCACATAGAACAGATACATGTAATACTATAACACTGTAAGTAGTGAGGACAATTTTTGTCACATAGAACAGATACATGTAATACTATATATAGCACTGCGAGTAGTGAGGAAATTTTTTGTCACATAGAACAGATACATGTAATACTATAACACTGTAAGTAGTGAGGAAAATTTTTGTCACATAGAACAGATACATGTAATACTATAACACTGCGAGTAGCGAGGACAATTTTTGTCACATAGAACAGATACATGTAATACTATAACACTGCTAGTAGTGAGGAGAATTTTGTCACATAGAACAGATACATGTAATACTATAACACTGTAAGTAGTGAGGACAATTTTTGTCACATAGAACAGATACATGTAATACTATATATAGCACTGCGAGTAGTGAGGACAATTTTTGTCACATAGAACAGATACATGTAATCACAGGTGCCCGTAGATAGGACCCCATATGGTACCCCATGTTGTGGTTCCGCCCACCAATTTATTTTCGTTTTATTTCTTATTTCTGATATTTCGCTTGGAAAATATATGGGAATACTGACAAACAGGTTTTCTGACACGTCCGGGTCGACTGATGTATATATAGGTAGAAGGTAAGTCACTCTCGTTTTGTTTATCAGAGGTACCACTTGGTTTCAAACTCAAAAAAATATTATAACTTTCCAAACATCACATGTCTGTGGCTTCCTTCCTTTCAATAATGAATATACTCCTTAGAATCGGTCACTTTTATCCATTCGAATCACAATTGACGGCTCCGCTGAACGATTTTATCCTTGAAAACACTCGCTGATTTCGACATTTTGATTGATGCGAGTAGAAATGACGGAAGTGGTGTAAGCGCGACCTCTAGTGGCCTTTCGAGATGTTCAGAATTTTGCCTGAAACAATTAAAAATACCGAGAATTACGAACGAAAAGTCCGGGAAATTAAAAGGCGGAATTTTTTGAAGTGAAAAAAAACTGCGAAAAGAAGATACTTACGTAATACCTGTTTACATCCAAATATGAGTGATTTTAACGCCCCAACATTAATAAATTGGCTTATTGAAAATTTAGAATCTGCACAAGATAGGGTTAGGGTTAGGGTTAGGGTTAGGGTTAGGGTTAGGGTTAGGGTTAGGATTAGGGTTAGGGTTGGGTTAGGGTTAGGGTTAGGGTTAGGGTTAGGGTTAGGATTAGGGTTAGGGTT
>CAUJNP010000016.1:0-15462 GCA_963383655.1 Bathymodiolus septemdierum | reverse complement strand
CAGGGGAAGTATTGGGAATACCCCAAAAAAAATAGCGATGGCAAAGATATACCGTGCAACATTGGCCGAAGTTAATGGCAAAAAAATAGACATTTCAAAGGACACATTAACCACACTCAAATAAACGCCCGTTTGTATATTGGATAATATGTATTAGTAGATGAGACAACAATAAAGCAATAACGATTAATTGTTGTGAAAGATTTAACAGCCAAGTATAATTAATATTTATTTAATTAAGGTTAGTGATGAAGCGACATACTTGCGTTATATGCTCAAAGAAGCGTAACGAGAATAAGATGATTAAAATTGAGGGTCATTGGGCTTGCAACTGTCTTATTGACAACACATACAGGGGTATTCAATATGCTAAATGCTATGAGCATTCTGATTTTGATTTATTGTCTGATATAAATTCACTTAAAGATAAGATGACATTGCTTAGTTATCTTGTCTAATTTTAATAATGTCGGTTCAGGTCTGACATTAACTTAAGTCAAATATAAAGGTGCAATTGCCTAATAAAAAATTAAGTTAAGATCTTAACCATTTTTTTTTTAAGTCAAATGTATTAGTAGTTAAATGCGTGTAATCTCAGATTTACACGCACCAATGAAGCGATTATAGAATTTAGCAAACTCACCTCTATCAAGAAGCCCAAGAGTAGGATGATAGCAAATATCCTGAGCGTCAACCTGCTCAGCAAGTAAAACAAGAAGTTTAACCATCTTGCCAAATGTATTAGTTTGTTGAATTAGACTAGAGGGCGGAACTAAACCCATCTGAATCAATTTATTACACATCGCAGTAACTGCAACAGCGGGAGCATAGTTAAACATTCGTTGTGATTGCATAAATTGCCCAGCAGAACGAACAGAGCCAGTAGTTGAATAGATATTGCCAGAGTATAATTCTTTAGATGGAATGCTATCTATCTTGGTTGAATAAGCAGTAATACGCCGAACATCACTAGACTGGATTGGCTCGCTAAAGACTGAACCAGTAACGCCAATACGCTTCAACTCACGGTCAAACACAAGCGGATTAAAGTCAGTCTTAGAAAGCGTAATTAAATTCAAATGAAGTGCGTCATTAGCACTTGTCTCAACTGATATAAATGTGCCATCAACGGATTTGCGTAATTTGCGAGTAATGCGAGTTTTGAGTTTATTAATCAACTGAGGGTCTTGCCCCTCATTAAACGGCATTACGACTGAATAGCGAGCATTGGCACTAAACCTAGAGGCTAATTCAGTAACATTAGCAATATTAGCCTGTCTAATTTTATTGCATTCCTCACATATGCGATATTTTTTACAACGAGAACCCGAACGACACTCGCCATTTGTATTGTATAATACTTCCATAACACTCCTTCACAGTGTTTGCCCCAAGCCCCTAAAACTGTCCTTAGTTTTAGGGGTTTTTTATTGGGCAATTATTAAAATCTCTAATGCAACTGTAATTGCAATCACAGTTGCATTAAGGTTTTTAACAATTATTTGGGAGTATATACAGTTACATCGTGATGTAATGAATGACGACCGGTATCCTCAACAGTAACGAAACGGAAAAAAGTATTACTATCTTTTTCCATAGCAAGGGATAAATCAATATGAGAACCGCCAGCCATAGTAACAGTCTCGTGATATTGATAACCACCTTTATTGACATTAATGGTAGGTTTAGTTGTTGGACCATAAAAAGTCATTACAGAGAGGGAGGCATTACTAGTATTTTTCAAAATAAAATGAGTAGGAGTAGAGACACAATCAATCGCAACAGCACTAGAATAATTGCCGATTGTAGGTGCACCAAGCAATAATTTAGTGTCCTCAAAACTTGACAAAGCATTAAGCACAAATGCACCACTAAACGCACTCCAACCGTTAATGACAAGTTTATTACCAAGACGGTCAAATTTGACTAGAGTTTTACCCCAACGCTCCCAAGAGTCGCGAGCGTCTTTAGTCATAGCAGTCCAAGAAGTATTGGCAAGGGCTAAGGCTCGGCGAATATGGTCTTGTCGGGGGGATTTAGGATTTTTCGGAATTGGCTTATTTTTCATTGTTAAACCACCATTACCATTAGCCCAAGTTAAAAGACCCGTAGAGCCTGACGCATCATCGTAGAATTGACTTTTTACTTTCATAATAATTACACCTATTTAGGAATATAAACTTTAATATCATTATGCAATGAATGGCGACCAGTATCATCAATAGCAACAAGTCGCACAAAATTATTAGTATTTTTAAAAACTGCATATGGCAATTCAACATGAGCACCAGCAGCCAAGTCGTGAGTCTCAATGTATTCATAACCCCATTTATTAACATTGATTGTTGGTTTTGTTTTGGGACCCTGAAAAACCATTACTTCAAGTTTAACATTGCTAGTATTAGTAAGAACAAGTTTATCTTTTGCAGTATTAGGGGTAATAGTAAATGCAGAAGCACTAGAATAATTGCCGACAGTAGGAGCACCGAGTAATAATTTAGTATCAGCAATGGGGGACAAAGCATTAAGCACAAATGCACCACTAAACGCACTCCAACCGTTAATGACAAGTTTATTACCAAGACGGTCAAATTTGACTAGAGTTTTACCCCAATTCTCCCAAGAGTCGCGAGCGTCTTTAGTCATAGCAGTCCAAGAAGTATTGGCAAGGGCTAGACTTCGGCGAATGGCTTGCTGTCGTTTAGATTTAGGGTTTTTTGGAATTGGCTTATTTTTCATTGTTAAACCACCATTGCCATTAGCCCAAGTTAAAAGACCCGTAGAGCCAGACGCGTCATCATAGAATTGACTTTTTACTTTCATAATAATTACCTTTTTTTTGAATGCGACTAAATTGCCGTATTAGCGATTATATACCTGAAAATAAGATTTGGCAAATCTAAAGACAAAAGTGCCGTCAAATCCAAGTTTCTTGGCAATGGTTGGACAATAATACCCGGTCTGCATAAAGAAGTACTTGGTATAGATTAAGACCGAATTTTGCGACCACTGAGACCGAAAATCGCACAACCTAAAAGCCGATAGATGGTTGAATGGCAATCGCATCGCAACTAACATCAACGCCAAGTGTCGTGGCACCTCACGATTGGGCAGGCTGGGCAAGCCAAGCCAGCCCGGCTGGCATAGCGGCTCCGTTCGCTCGGCGGGCGTTCGTTCGCTCGGTCGGTCGGTTTTTCTCGGCCAAGGCCTCGTAAAAACCTCCCTCCCTCGCTCACTCTCTTGTTCGCTCGGTCGGTCGGTTTTTCTCGGCCAAGGCCTCGTAAAAACCTCCCTCCCTCACTCACCGCTCGTCGGTCGCCTGCATTTTTTTCTCGGCCAAGGCCTCGTAAAAAAATGCAGGCTCCCTCCTCGCTCCCGCCTCGCTCTCTCCGCCACTATGCCAGCCGGGCTGGCTTGGCTTGCCCAGCCTGCCCAATCTCTGCCCGTTTCTGTGGCCACATTGTCATCTACTATACTGTGCATATTAATGACCGTCAATCTGTTACACATATTTATCATTAAATAGTTGCAATCTGTTACATCATTAGTGTATAATAGAACTATCAACGGGCAATAATGCACATTGATTAAAAAAAGGACTAACATTATGAGCAATAAAATAGAAAAGAAGCGGGGACGCACCCTCGTAAATACGCATATAACTGATATTTACATCAATGAAAATTTTTATACCGCAATAGTCGGAATAAAAAAAGGGGACAGTGTGAATTACCATTACGACTACATCTTTACACACAGAAAAATAGGCGATAAATATGGGGAAAGTAGAGACTTATACACGATGTTTAATAAGTTGAAAAAAGACCTAGAATATGCAACAGACAAAGAATTAGATGATTTGATAGATTTTGATTAAAAAAATGAAAAAGAAGCAAAGAAAAATAATACAGCAAGAGATGTTTGCTAAACCAAAAAATTACGACCAAAGAGAAGTCTCTGAGATAGTAATAGCAAACTTTAATAATATTAATAAGGGGAAATGAGAATGAAAAACGAAAACAAACAAGAAGGCAATCTACTAGATTTTTTACTAGGCAATGAACCGAGATATCTGCTAACAGCAGAAGCAAGCAATGGGGAAAGTCTAGAATTAACAGAGGGAACTTTAAGCGAATGCAAAGACTATGAAAAGTATGATAGAGAAAACGGACAAACTGCAGAGATTTTGCAAATATTTAAATACTATTACAAAAAAATATAACAAAGGGAGATAAAATGAAAAACAATCAAAAAAATAAGGTTTATGGCTATGTGAGAGGCTCAAATGGAGCAATTGACAAAGACAATCAAATAGACGCAATCAACAAAATTGCAAAAGCAAGAAGTTTAGATATTGAGTATATTGAGGACACAGTAAGTAGTGGAAAAACCTATGAACAACGAAAAATATCAAAACTCATAAAGCAATGCATTAAGGGCGATACAATCATAGTTGCAGAATTATCAAGATTTGCAAGAAACACTGAGGAAATGCTGATGATTAGCAGAGTATGCCTTGAGGATGGCATAAATCTTGAAATACTAAACCCATCATTAAAATTTGATGACAGCATAGCAACTAAAGCACTAATCACAGTGATGGGGCTGGCAAATGAAATGGAAAGGCATTTTATAAAATCCCGCACAAAAATGAGTTTAGCACGCAGAAAGGAGGAGATTGCTGACAAAGGATTTTTCATAAATAAGCAAGGCGAAAAAGTTTACGCATTAGGTGCGAGAAAAGGACGCTATCAAGCACTAAAACTTGAGCCACAAGCAAAACAAGTGCTTCATTACAAAAGTTTGGGATTGAACCACACGGCTATCAGTAAACTATTCAAATGCTCACGCATTACGGTTGACAGATTTCTGAAACGCTATCCAATCAAAAAAGGGGTTTACATCAAAAATCCACCAGGCATTGAAGCAGAGATTAACAAGAAAAACAATTAAATCAATCTGATATTTAAAAGCCACTCTAGAGTGGCTTTTTTTTCGCAAGTCTGAAAAAGAAAAAAGTGGCACAGGGGAATAACAACGGTAAGAAAAAAGTGCTACAGGGGAATAACAACAATAGAACAATTTCATTAGATAAAAATACACAAATCAAGAACAAGCAAGTAAATGGAAGTAACTCAATAGCAACAGGGGAAGTATTGGGAATACCCCAAAAAAAATAGCGATGGCAAAGATATACCGTGCAACATTGGCCGAAGTTAATGGCAAAAAAATAGACATTTCAAAGGACACATTAACCACACTCAAATAAACGCCCGTTTGTATATTGGATAATATGTATTAGTAGATGAGACAACAATAAAGCAATAACGATTAATTGTTGTGAAAGATTTAACAGCCAAGTATAATTAATATTTATTTAATTAAGGTTAGTGATGAAGCGACATACTTGCGTTATATGCTCAAAGAAGCGTAACGAGAATAAGATGATTAAAATTGAGGGTCATTGGGCTTGCAACTGTCTTATTGACAACACATACAGGGGTATTCAATATGCTAAATGCTATGAGCATTCTGATTTTGATTTATTGTCTGATATAAATTCACTTAAAGATAAGATGACATTGCTTAGTTATCTTGTCTAATTTTAATAATGTCGGTTCAGGTCTGACATTAACTTAAGTCAAATATAAAGGTGCAATTGCCTAATAAAAAATTAAGTTAAGATCTTAACCATTTTTTTTTTAAGTCAAATGTATTAGTAGTTAAATGCGTGTAATCTCAGATTTACACGCACCAATGAAGCGATTATAGAATTTAGCAAACTCACCTCTATCAAGAAGCCCAAGAGTAGGATGATAGCAAATATCCTGAGCGTCAACCTGCTCAGCAAGTAAAACAAGAAGTTTAACCATCTTGCCAAATGTATTAGTTTGTTGAATTAGACTAGAGGGCGGAACTAAACCCATCTGAATCAATTTATTACACATCGCAGTAACTGCAACAGCGGGAGCATAGTTAAACATTCGTTGTGATTGCATAAATTGCCCAGCAGAACGAACAGAGCCAGTAGTTGAATAGATATTGCCAGAGTATAATTCTTTAGATGGAATGCTATCTATCTTGGTTGAATAAGCAGTAATACGCCGAACATCACTAGACTGGATTGGCTCGCTAAAGACTGAACCAGTAACGCCAATACGCTTCAACTCACGGTCAAACACAAGCGGATTAAAGTCAGTCTTAGAAAGCGTAATTAAATTCAAATGAAGTGCGTCATTAGCACTTGTCTCAACTGATATAAATGTGCCATCAACGGATTTGCGTAATTTGCGAGTAATGCGAGTTTTGAGTTTATTAATCAACTGAGGGTCTTGCCCCTCATTAAACGGCATTACGACTGAATAGCGAGCATTGGCACTAAACCTAGAGGCTAATTCAGTAACATTAGCAATATTAGCCTGTCTAATTTTATTGCATTCCTCACATATGCGATATTTTTTACAACGAGAACCCGAACGACACTCGCCATTTGTATTGTATAATACTTCCATAACACTCCTTCACAGTGTTTGCCCCAAGCCCCTAAAACTGTCCTTAGTTTTAGGGGTTTTTTATTGGGCAATTATTAAAATCTCTAATGCAACTGTAATTGCAATCACAGTTGCATTAAGGTTTTTAACAATTATTTGGGAGTATATACAGTTACATCGTGATGTAATGAATGACGACCGGTATCCTCAACAGTAACGAAACGGAAAAAAGTATTACTATCTTTTTCCATAGCAAGGGATAAATCAATATGAGAACCGCCAGCCATAGTAACAGTCTCGTGATATTGATAACCACCTTTATTGACATTAATGGTAGGTTTAGTTGTTGGACCATAAAAAGTCATTACAGAGAGGGAGGCATTACTAGTATTTTTCAAAATAAAATGAGTAGGAGTAGAGACACAATCAATCGCAACAGCACTAGAATAATTGCCGATTGTAGGTGCACCAAGCAATAATTTAGTGTCCTCAAAACTTGACAAAGCATTAAGCACAAATGCACCACTAAACGCACTCCAACCGTTAATGACAAGTTTATTACCAAGACGGTCAAATTTGACTAGAGTTTTACCCCAACGCTCCCAAGAGTCGCGAGCGTCTTTAGTCATAGCAGTCCAAGAAGTATTGGCAAGGGCTAAGGCTCGGCGAATATGGTCTTGTCGGGGGGATTTAGGATTTTTCGGAATTGGCTTATTTTTCATTGTTAAACCACCATTACCATTAGCCCAAGTTAAAAGACCCGTAGAGCCTGACGCATCATCGTAGAATTGACTTTTTACTTTCATAATAATTACACCTATTTAGGAATATAAACTTTAATATCATTATGCAATGAATGGCGACCAGTATCATCAATAGCAACAAGTCGCACAAAATTATTAGTATTTTTAAAAACTGCATATGGCAATTCAACATGAGCACCAGCAGCCAAGTCGTGAGTCTCAATGTATTCATAACCCCATTTATTAACATTGATTGTTGGTTTTGTTTTGGGACCCTGAAAAACCATTACTTCAAGTTTAACATTGCTAGTATTAGTAAGAACAAGTTTATCTTTTGCAGTATTAGGGGTAATAGTAAATGCAGAAGCACTAGAATAATTGCCGACAGTAGGAGCACCGAGTAATAATTTAGTATCAGCAATGGGGGACAAAGCATTAAGCACAAATGCACCACTAAACGCACTCCAACCGTTAATGACAAGTTTATTACCAAGACGGTCAAATTTGACTAGAGTTTTACCCCAATTCTCCCAAGAGTCGCGAGCGTCTTTAGTCATAGCAGTCCAAGAAGTATTGGCAAGGGCTAGACTTCGGCGAATGGCTTGCTGTCGTTTAGATTTAGGGTTTTTTGGAATTGGCTTATTTTTCATTGTTAAACCACCATTGCCATTAGCCCAAGTTAAAAGACCCGTAGAGCCAGACGCGTCATCATAGAATTGACTTTTTACTTTCATAATAATTACCTTTTTTTTGAATGCGACTAAATTGCCGTATTAGCGATTATATACCTGAAAATAAGATTTGGCAAATCTAAAGACAAAAGTGCCGTCAAATCCAAGTTTCTTGGCAATGGTTGGACAATAATACCCGGTCTGCATAAAGAAGTACTTGGTATAGATTAAGACCGAATTTTGCGACCACTGAGACCGAAAATCGCACAACCTAAAAGCCGATAGATGGTTGAATGGCAATCGCATCGCAACTAACATCAACGCCAAGTGTCGTGGCACCTCACGATTGGGCAGGCTGGGCAAGCCAAGCCAGCCCGGCTGGCATAGCGGCTCCGTTCGCTCGGCGGGCGTTCGTTCGCTCGGTCGGTCGGTTTTTCTCGGCCAAGGCCTCGTAAAAACCTCCCTCCCTCGCTCACTCTCTTGTTCGCTCGGTCGGTCGGTTTTTCTCGGCCAAGGCCTCGTAAAAACCTCCCTCCCTCACTCACCGCTCGTCGGTCGCCTGCATTTTTTTCTCGGCCAAGGCCTCGTAAAAAAATGCAGGCTCCCTCCTCGCTCCCGCCTCGCTCTCTCCGCCACTATGCCAGCCGGGCTGGCTTGGCTTGCCCAGCCTGCCCAATCTCTGCCCGTTTCTGTGGCCACATTGTCATCTACTATACTGTGCATATTAATGACCGTCAATCTGTTACACATATTTATCATTAAATAGTTGCAATCTGTTACATCATTAGTGTATAATAGAACTATCAACGGGCAATAATGCACATTGATTAAAAAAAGGACTAACATTATGAGCAATAAAATAGAAAAGAAGCGGGGACGCACCCTCGTAAATACGCATATAACTGATATTTACATCAATGAAAATTTTTATACCGCAATAGTCGGAATAAAAAAAGGGGACAGTGTGAATTACCATTACGACTACATCTTTACACACAGAAAAATAGGCGATAAATATGGGGAAAGTAGAGACTTATACACGATGTTTAATAAGTTGAAAAAAGACCTAGAATATGCAACAGACAAAGAATTAGATGATTTGATAGATTTTGATTAAAAAAATGAAAAAGAAGCAAAGAAAAATAATACAGCAAGAGATGTTTGCTAAACCAAAAAATTACGACCAAAGAGAAGTCTCTGAGATAGTAATAGCAAACTTTAATAATATTAATAAGGGGAAATGAGAATGAAAAACGAAAACAAACAAGAAGGCAATCTACTAGATTTTTTACTAGGCAATGAACCGAGATATCTGCTAACAGCAGAAGCAAGCAATGGGGAAAGTCTAGAATTAACAGAGGGAACTTTAAGCGAATGCAAAGACTATGAAAAGTATGATAGAGAAAACGGACAAACTGCAGAGATTTTGCAAATATTTAAATACTATTACAAAAAAATATAACAAAGGGAGATAAAATGAAAAACAATCAAAAAAATAAGGTTTATGGCTATGTGAGAGGCTCAAATGGAGCAATTGACAAAGACAATCAAATAGACGCAATCAACAAAATTGCAAAAGCAAGAAGTTTAGATATTGAGTATATTGAGGACACAGTAAGTAGTGGAAAAACCTATGAACAACGAAAAATATCAAAACTCATAAAGCAATGCATTAAGGGCGATACAATCATAGTTGCAGAATTATCAAGATTTGCAAGAAACACTGAGGAAATGCTGATGATTAGCAGAGTATGCCTTGAGGATGGCATAAATCTTGAAATACTAAACCCATCATTAAAATTTGATGACAGCATAGCAACTAAAGCACTAATCACAGTGATGGGGCTGGCAAATGAAATGGAAAGGCATTTTATAAAATCCCGCACAAAAATGAGTTTAGCACGCAGAAAGGAGGAGATTGCTGACAAAGGATTTTTCATAAATAAGCAAGGCGAAAAAGTTTACGCATTAGGTGCGAGAAAAGGACGCTATCAAGCACTAAAACTTGAGCCACAAGCAAAACAAGTGCTTCATTACAAAAGTTTGGGATTGAACCACACGGCTATCAGTAAACTATTCAAATGCTCACGCATTACGGTTGACAGATTTCTGAAACGCTATCCAATCAAAAAAGGGGTTTACATCAAAAATCCACCAGGCATTGAAGCAGAGATTAACAAGAAAAACAATTAAATCAATCTGATATTTAAAAGCCACTCTAGAGTGGCTTTTTTTTCGCAAGTCTGAAAAAGAAAAAAGTGGCACAGGGGAATAACAACGGTAAGAAAAAAGTGCTACAGGGGAATAACAACAATAGAACAATTTCATTAGATAAAAATACACAAATCAAGAACAAGCAAGTAAATGGAAGTAACTCAATAGCAACAGGGGAAGTATTGGGAATACCCCAAAAAAAATAGCGATGGCAAAGATATACCGTGCAACATTGGCCGAAGTTAATGGCAAAAAAATAGACATTTCAAAGGACACATTAACCACACTCAAATAAACGCCCGTTTGTATATTGGATAATATGTATTAGTAGATGAGACAACAATAAAGCAATAACGATTAATTGTTGTGAAAGATTTAACAGCCAAGTATAATTAATATTTATTTAATTAAGGTTAGTGATGAAGCGACATACTTGCGTTATATGCTCAAAGAAGCGTAACGAGAATAAGATGATTAAAATTGAGGGTCATTGGGCTTGCAACTGTCTTATTGACAACACATACAGGGGTATTCAATATGCTAAATGCTATGAGCATTCTGATTTTGATTTATTGTCTGATATAAATTCACTTAAAGATAAGATGACATTGCTTAGTTATCTTGTCTAATTTTAATAATGTCGGTTCAGGTCTGACATTAACTTAAGTCAAATATAAAGGTGCAATTGCCTAATAAAAAATTAAGTTAAGATCTTAACCATTTTTTTTTTAAGTCAAATGTATTAGTAGTTAAATGCGTGTAATCTCAGATTTACACGCACCAATGAAGCGATTATAGAATTTAGCAAACTCACCTCTATCAAGAAGCCCAAGAGTAGGATGATAGCAAATATCCTGAGCGTCAACCTGCTCAGCAAGTAAAACAAGAAGTTTAACCATCTTGCCAAATGTATTAGTTTGTTGAATTAGACTAGAGGGCGGAACTAAACCCATCTGAATCAATTTATTACACATCGCAGTAACTGCAACAGCGGGAGCATAGTTAAACATTCGTTGTGATTGCATAAATTGCCCAGCAGAACGAACAGAGCCAGTAGTTGAATAGATATTGCCAGAGTATAATTCTTTAGATGGAATGCTATCTATCTTGGTTGAATAAGCAGTAATACGCCGAACATCACTAGACTGGATTGGCTCGCTAAAGACTGAACCAGTAACGCCAATACGCTTCAACTCACGGTCAAACACAAGCGGATTAAAGTCAGTCTTAGAAAGCGTAATTAAATTCAAATGAAGTGCGTCATTAGCACTTGTCTCAACTGATATAAATGTGCCATCAACGGATTTGCGTAATTTGCGAGTAATGCGAGTTTTGAGTTTATTAATCAACTGAGGGTCTTGCCCCTCATTAAACGGCATTACGACTGAATAGCGAGCATTGGCACTAAACCTAGAGGCTAATTCAGTAACATTAGCAATATTAGCCTGTCTAATTTTATTGCATTCCTCACATATGCGATATTTTTTACAACGAGAACCCGAACGACACTCGCCATTTGTATTGTATAATACTTCCATAACACTCCTTCACAGTGTTTGCCCCAAGCCCCTAAAACTGTCCTTAGTTTTAGGGGTTTTTTATTGGGCAATTATTAAAATCTCTAATGCAACTGTAATTGCAATCACAGTTGCATTAAGGTTTTTAACAATTATTTGGGAGTATATACAGTTACATCGTGATGTAATGAATGACGACCGGTATCCTCAACAGTAACGAAACGGAAAAAAGTATTACTATCTTTTTCCATAGCAAGGGATAAATCAATATGAGAACCGCCAGCCATAGTAACAGTCTCGTGATATTGATAACCACCTTTATTGACATTAATGGTAGGTTTAGTTGTTGGACCATAAAAAGTCATTACAGAGAGGGAGGCATTACTAGTATTTTTCAAAATAAAATGAGTAGGAGTAGAGACACAATCAATCGCAACAGCACTAGAATAATTGCCGATTGTAGGTGCACCAAGCAATAATTTAGTGTCCTCAAAACTTGACAAAGCATTAAGCACAAATGCACCACTAAACGCACTCCAACCGTTAATGACAAGTTTATTACCAAGACGGTCAAATTTGACTAGAGTTTTACCCCAACGCTCCCAAGAGTCGCGAGCGTCTTTAGTCATAGCAGTCCAAGAAGTATTGGCAAGGGCTAAGGCTCGGCGAATATGGTCTTGTCGGGGGGATTTAGGATTTTTCGGAATTGGCTTATTTTTCATTGTTAAACCACCATTACCATTAGCCCAAGTTAAAAGACCCGTAGAGCCTGACGCATCATCGTAGAATTGACTTTTTACTTTCATAATAATTACACCTATTTAGGAATATAAACTTTAATATCATTATGCAATGAATGGCGACCAGTATCATCAATAGCAACAAGTCGCACAAAATTATTAGTATTTTTAAAAACTGCATATGGCAATTCAACATGAGCACCAGCAGCCAAGTCGTGAGTCTCAATGTATTCATAACCCCATTTATTAACATTGATTGTTGGTTTTGTTTTGGGACCCTGAAAAACCATTACTTCAAGTTTAACATTGCTAGTATTAGTAAGAACAAGTTTATCTTTTGCAGTATTAGGGGTAATAGTAAATGCAGAAGCACTAGAATAATTGCCGACAGTAGGAGCACCGAGTAATAATTTAGTATCAGCAATGGGGGACAAAGCATTAAGCACAAATGCACCACTAAACGCACTCCAACCGTTAATGACAAGTTTATTACCAAGACGGTCAAATTTGACTAGAGTTTTACCCCAATTCTCCCAAGAGTCGCGAGCGTCTTTAGTCATAGCAGTCCAAGAAGTATTGGCAAGGGCTAGACTTCGGCGAATGGCTTGCTGTCGTTTAGATTTAGGGTTTTTTGGAATTGGCTTATTTTTCATTGTTAAACCACCATTGCCATTAGCCCAAGTTAAAAGACCCGTAGAGCCAGACGCGTCATCATAGAATTGACTTTTTACTTTCATAATAATTACCTTTTTTTTGAATGCGACTAAATTGCCGTATTAGCGATTATATACCTGAAAATAAGATTTGGCAAATCTAAAGACAAAAGTGCCGTCAAATCCAAGTTTCTTGGCAATGGTTGGACAATAATACCCGGTCTGCATAAAGAAGTACTTGGTATAGATTAAGACCGAATTTTGCGACCACTGAGACCGAAAATCGCACAACCTAAAAGCCGATAGATGGTTGAATGGCAATCGCATCGCAACTAACATCAACGCCAAGTGTCGTGGCACCTCACGATTGGGCAGGCTGGGCAAGCCAAGCCAGCCCGGCTGGCATAGCGGCTCCGTTCGCTCGGCGGGCGTTCGTTCGCTCGGTCGGTCGGTTTTTCTCGGCCAAGGCCTCGTAAAAACCTCCCTCCCTCGCTCACTCTCTTGTTCGCTCGGTCGGTCGGTTTTTCTCGGCCAAGGCCTCGTAAAAACCTCCCTCCCTCACTCACCGCTCGTCGGTCGCCTGCATTTTTTTCTCGGCCAAGGCCTCGTAAAAAAATGCAGGCTCCCTCCTCGCTCCCGCCTCGCTCTCTCCGCCACTATGCCAGCCGGGCTGGCTTGGCTTGCCCAGCCTGCCCAATCTCTGCCCGTTTCTGTGGCCACATTGTCATCTACTATACTGTGCATATTAATGACCGTCAATCTGTTACACATATTTATCATTAAATAGTTGCAATCTGTTACATCATTAGTGTATAATAGAACTATCAACGGGCAATAATGCACATTGATTAAAAAAAGGACTAACATTATGAGCAATAAAATAGAAAAGAAGCGGGGACGCACCCTCGTAAATACGCATATAACTGATATTTACATCAATGAAAATTTTTATACCGCAATAGTCGGAATAAAAAAAGGGGACAGTGTGAATTACCATTACGACTACATCTTTACACACAGAAAAATAGGCGATAAATATGGGGAAAGTAGAGACTTATACACGATGTTTAATAAGTTGAAAAAAGACCTAGAATATGCAACAGACAAAGAATTAGATGATTTGATAGATTTTGATTAAAAAAATGAAAAAGAAGCAAAGAAAAATAATACAGCAAGAGATGTTTGCTAAACCAAAAAATTACGACCAAAGAGAAGTCTCTGAGATAGTAATAGCAAACTTTAATAATATTAATAAGGGGAAATGAGAATGAAAAACGAAAACAAACAAGAAGGCAATCTACTAGATTTTTTACTAGGCAATGAACCGAGATATCTGCTAACAGCAGAAGCAAGCAATGGGGAAAGTCTAGAATTAACAGAGGGAACTTTAAGCGAATGCAAAGACTATGAAAAGTATGATAGAGAAAACGGACAAACTGCAGAGATTTTGCAAATATTTAAATACTATTACAAAAAAATATAACAAAGGGAGATAAAATGAAAAACAATCAAAAAAATAAGGTTTATGGCTATGTGAGAGGCTCAAATGGAGCAATTGACAAAGACAATCAAATAGACGCAATCAACAAAATTGCAAAAGCAAGAAGTTTAGATATTGAGTATATTGAGGACACAGTAAGTAGTGGAAAAACCTATGAACAACGAAAAATATCAAAACTCATAAAGCAATGCATTAAGGGCGATACAATCATAGTTGCAGAATTATCAAGATTTGCAAGAAACACTGAGGAAATGCTGATGATTAGCAGAGTATGCCTTGAGGATGGCATAAATCTTGAAATACTAAACCCATCATTAAAATTTGATGACAGCATAGCAACTAAAGCACTAATCACAGTGATGGGGCTGGCAAATGAAATGGAAAGGCATTTTATAAAATCCCGCACAAAAATGAGTTTAGCACGCAGAAAGGAGGAGATTGCTGACAAAGGATTTTTCATAAATAAGCAAGGCGAAAAAGTTTACGCATTAGGTGCGAGAAAAGGACGCTATCAAGCACTAAAACTTGAGCCACAAGCAAAACAAGTGCTTCATTACAAAAGTTTGGGATTGAACCACACGGCTATCAGTAAACTATTCAAATGCTCACGCATTACGGTTGACAGATTTCTGAAACGCTATCCAATCAAAAAAGGGGTTTACATCAAAAATCCACCAGGCATTGAAGCAGAGATTAACAAGAAAAACAATTAAATCAATCTGATATTTAAAAGCCACTCTAGAGTGGCTTTTTTTTCGCAAGTCTGAAAAAGAAAAAAGTGGCACAGGGGAATAACAACGGTAAGAAAAAAGTGCTACAGGGGAATAACAACAATAGAACAATTTCATTAGATAAAAATACACAAATCAAGAACAAGCAAGTAAATGGAAGTAACTCAATAGCAACAGGGGAAGTATTGGGAATACCCCAAA
>CAUJNP010000015.1:0-52665 GCA_963383655.1 Bathymodiolus septemdierum | reverse complement strand
AAGGGCTACAGGTATGAAAACTCAAGCTCAAAAGTTTTTTTTACAGTATGAACTGGACCATGCTATTTAGGTCTATCTGATTTTCAAATGCTTGTATTGGACTTTTGGATATACCGGTATATGTTTTACTGGACTCTGGGAATTTTATGCTTGTGCTCTACTCTTCGATTTTATTTTTGTTCTGGCCGCGTGCATTTGTATATTTGTACTGGACTTCTTGATTTATGTGTTTGTACTGGTCTCTTTGATTTACATGTTTGTACTGGTCTCTTTGATTTACATGTTTGTACTGGTCTCTTTGATTTACATGTTTGTACTGGTCTCTTTGATTTACATGTTTGTACTGGACTTCTTGATTTATGTGTTTGTACTGGACTTCTTGATTTATGTGTTTGTACTGGTCTCTTTGATTTACATGTTTGTACTGGTCTCTTTGATTTACATGTTTGTACTGGTCTCTTTGATTTACATGTTTGTACTGGTCTCTTTGATTTACATGTTTGTACTGGTCTCTTTGATTTACATGTTTGTACTGGACTTCTTGATTTATGTGTTTGTACTGGTCTCTTTGATTTACATGTTTGTACTGGTCTCTTTGATTTACATGTTTGTACTGGTCTCTTTGATTTACATGTTTGTACTGGTCTCTTTGATTTACATGTTTGTACTGGACTTCTTGATTTATGTGTTTGTACTGGACTTCTTGATTTATGTGTTTGTACTGGTCTCTTTGATTTACATGTTTGTACTGGTCTCTTTGATTTACATGTTTGTACTGGTCTCTTTGATTTACATGTTTGTACTGGTCTCTTTGATTTACATGTTTGTACTGGTCTCTTTGATTTACATGTTTGTACTGGACTTCTTGATTTATGTGTTTGTACTGGTCTCTTTGATTTACATGTTTGTACTGGTCTCTTTGATTTACATGTTTGTACTGGTCTCTTTGATTTACATGTTTGTATTGGTCTCTTTGATTTACATGTTTGTATTGGTCTCTTTGATTTACATGTTTGTATTGGCCTCATAGATTTACATGTTTGTATTGGTCTCTTTGATCTACATGTTTGTACTGGTCTCTTTGATTTACATGTTTGTATTGGTCTCTTTGATTTACATGTTTGTATTGGTCTCTTTGATTTACATGTTTGTACTGGTCTCTTTGATTTACATGTTTGTACTGGTCTCTTTGATTTACATGTTTGTATTGGTCTCTTTGATTTACATGTTTGTATTGGTCTCTTTGATTTACATGTTTGTATTGGCCTCATAGATTTACATGTTTGTATTGGCCTCTTTCATTTACATGTTTGTATTGGTCTCTTTGATTTACATGTTTGTATTGGCCTCATAGATTTACATGTTTGTACTGGACTTCTTGATTTACATGTTTGTACTGGTCTCTTTGATTTACATGTTTGTACTGGTCTCTTTGATTTACATGTTTGTACTGGACTTCTTGATTTATGTGTTTGTACTGGTCTCTTTGATTTACATGTTTGTACTGGTCTCTTTGATTTACATGTTTGTACTGGTCTCTTTGATTTACATGTTTGTACTGGTCTCTTTGATTTACATGTTTGTACTGGACTTCTTGATTTATGTGTTTGTACTGGTCTCTTTGATTTACATGTTTGTACTGGTCTCTTTGATTTACATGTTTGTACTGGTCTCTTTGATTTACATGTTTGTATTGGTCTCTTTGATTTACATGTTTGTACTGGTCTCTTTGATTTACATGTTTGTACTGGTCTCTTTGATTTACATGTTTGTATTGGTCTCTTTGATTTACATGTTTGTATTGGTCTCTTTGATTTACATGTTTGTATTGGCCTCATAGATTTACATGTTTGTATTGGTCTCTTTGATCTACATGTTTGTACTGGTCTCTTTGATTTACATGTTTGTATTGGTCTCTTTGATTTACATGTTTGTATTGGTCTCTTTGATTTACATGTTTGTACTGGTCTCTTTGATTTACATGTTTGTACTGGTCTCTTTGATTTACATGTTTGTATTGGTCTCTTTGATTTACATGTTTGTATTGGTCTCTTTGATTTACATGTTTGTATTGGCCTCATAGATTTACATGTTTGTATTGGCCTCTTTCATTTACATGTTTGTATTGGTCTCTTTGATTTACATGTTTGTATTGGCCTCATAGATTTACATGTTTGTACTGGACTTCTTGATTTACATGTTTGTACTGGTCTCTTTGATTTACATGTTTGTACTGGTCTCTTTGATTTACATGTTTGTACTGGACTTCTTGATTTATGTGTTTGTACTGGTCTCTTTGATTTACATGTTTGTACTGGTCTCTTTGATTTACATGTTTGTACTGGTCTCTTTGATTTACATGTTTGTATTGGTCTCTTTGATTTACATGTTTGTATTGGTCTCTTTGATTTACATGTTTGTATTGGCCTCTTTGATTTACATGTTTGTACTGGTCTCTTTGATTTACATGTTTGTACTGGCCTCTTTGATTTACATGTTTGTACTGGTCTCTTTGATTTACATGTTTGTACTGGTCTCTTTGATTTACATGTTTGTATTGGTCTCTTTGATTTACATGTTTGTACTGGCCTCTTTGATTTACATGTTTGTACTGGTCTCTTTGATTTACATGTTTGTACTGGTCTCTTTGATTTACATGTTTGTACTGGTCTCTTTGATTTACATGTTTGTACTGGTCTCTTTGATTTACATGTTTGGATTGGCCTCTTTGATTTACATGTTTGTACTGGCCTCTTTGATTTACATGTTTGTACTGGTCTCTTTGATTTACATGTTTGTACTGGCCTCTTTGATTTACATGTTTGTACTGGTCTCTTTGATTTACATGTTTGTACTGGTCTCTTTGATTTACATGTTTGTACTGGCCTCTTTGATTTACATGTTTGTACTGGTCTCTTTGATTTACATGTTTGTACTGGTCTCTTTGATTTACATGTTTGTTCTGGCCTCTTTGATTTACATGTTTGTATTGGCCTCTTTGATTTACATGTTTGTACTGGTCTCTTTGATTTACATGTTTGTACTGGTCTCTTTGATTTACATGTTTGTACTGGCCTCTTTGATTTACATGTTTGTACTGGTCTCTTTGATTTACATGTTTGTATTGGTCTCTTTGATTTACATGTTTGTATTGGTCTCATAGATTTACATGTTTGTATTGGTCTCTTTGATTTACATGTTGGTATTGGTCTCTTTGATTTACATGTTTGTATTGGTCTCATAGATTTACATGTTTGTATTGGTCTCATAGATTTACATGTTTGTATTGGTCTCTTTGATTTACATGTTTGTACTGGTCTCTTTGATTTACATGTTTGTTCTGGCCTCTTTGATTTACATGTTTGTACTGGTCTCTTTGATTTACATGTTTGTATTGGTCTCTTTGATTTACATGTTTGTATTGGTCTCTTTGATTTACATGTTTGTATTGGTCTCTTTGATTTACATGTTTGTACTGGACTCTTTGATTTTCATGTTTGTACTGGTCTCTTTGATTTACATGTTTGTATTGGTCTCATAGATTTACATGTTTGTATTGGTCTCATAGATTTACATGTTTGTACTGGCCTCTTTGATTTACATGTTTGTACTGGTCTCTTTGATTTACATGTTTGTACTGGTCTCTTTGATTTACATGTTTGTACTGGTCTCTTTGATTTACATGTTTGTATTGGCCTCTTTGTTTTACATGTTTGTACTGGTCTCTTTGATTTACATGTTTGTATTGGTCTCTTTGATTTACATGTTTGTATTGGTCTCATAGATTTACATGTTTGTATTGGTCTCTTTGATTTACAAGTTGGTATTGGTCTCTTTGATTTACATGTTTGTATTGGTCTTATAGATTTACATGTTTGTATTGGTCTCATAGATTTACATGTTTGTACTGGTCTCTTTGATTTACATGTTTGTATTGGTCTGATAGATTTACATGTTTGTATTGGTCTCATAGATTTACATGTTTGTACTGGCCTCTTTGATTTACATGTTTGTATTGGCCTCATAGATTTACATGTTTGTACTGGTCTCTTTGATTTACATGTTTGTATTGGCCTCTTTGATTTACATGTTTGTACTGGTCTCTTTGATTTACATGTTTGTATTGGTCTCTTTGATTTACATGTTTGTATTGGTCTGATAGATTTACATGTTTGTATTGGTCTGATAGATTTACATGTTTGTATTGGTCTCATAGATTTACATGTTTGTACTGGTCTCTTTGATTTACATGTTTGTATTGGTCTCTTTGATTTACATGTTTGTATTGGTCTCTTTGATTTACATGTTTGTACTGGTCTCTTTGATTTACATGTTTGTATTGGTCTCTTTGATTTACATGTTTGTACTGGTATCTTTGATTTACATGTTTGTATTGGTCTCATAGATTTACATGTTTGTACTGGTCTCTTTGATTTACATGTTTGTATTGGTCTCTTTGATTTACATGTTTGTATTGGTCTCTTTGATTTACATGTTTGTACTGGTCTCTTTGATTTACATGTTTGTATTGGTCTCTTTGATTTTCATGTTTGTATTGGTCTCTTTGATTTACATGTTTGTATTGGTCTCTTTGATTTACATGTTTGTATTGGTCTCATAGATTTACATGTTTGTATTGGTCTCTTTGATTTTCATGTTTGTATTGGTCTCTTTGATTTACATCTTTGTATTGGTCTCTTTGATTTACATGTTTGTACTGGTCTCTTTGATTTACATGTTTGTATTGGTCTCATAGATTTACATGTTTGTATTGGTCTCTTTGATTTACATGTTTGTACTGGTCTCTTTGATTTACATGTTTGTATTGGTCTCTTTGATTTACATGTTTGTATTGGTCTCTTTGATTTACATGTTTGTACTGGTCTCTTTGATTTACATGTTTGTATTGGTCTCACAGATTTACATGTTTGTATTGGTCTCTTTGATTTACATGTTTGTATTGGTCTCTTTGATTTACATGTTTGTATTGGTCTCTTTGATTTACATGTTTGTATTGGTCTCTTTGATTTACATGTTTGTATTGGTCTCTTTGATTTACATGTTTGTACTGGTCTCTTTGATTTACATGTTTGTATTGGTCTCATAGATTTACATGTTTGTATTGGTCTCTTTGATTTACATGTTTGTATTGGTCTCTTTGATTTACATGTTTGTACTGCTCTCTTTGATTTACATGTTTGTATTGGTCTCTTTGATTTACATGTTTGTATTGGTCTCTTTGATTTACATGTTTGTACTGGTCTCTTTGATTTACATGTTTGTACTGGTCTCTTTGATTTACATGTTTGTACTGGTCTCTTTGATTTACATGTTTGTATTGGTCTCTTTGATTTACATGTTTGTATTGGTCTCTTTGATTTACATGTTTGTACTGGTCTCTTTGATTTACATGTTTGTACTGGTCTCTTTGATTTACATGTTTGTATTGGTCTCTTTGATTTACATGTTTGTACTGGTCTCTTTGATTTACATGTTTGTATTGGTCTCTTTGATTTACATGTTTGTACTGGTCTCTTTGATTTACATGTTTGTACTGGTCTCTTTGATTTACATGTTTGTATTGGTCTCTTTGATTTACATGTTTGTATTGGTCTCTTTGATTTACATGTTTGTACTGGTCTCTTTGATTTACATGTTTGTATTGGTCTCATAGATTTACATGTTTGTATTTGTCTCTTTCATTTACATGTTTGTACTGGTGTCTTTGATTTACATGTTTGTATTGGTCTCTTTGATTAACATGTTTTTATTGGTCTCTTTGATTTACATGTTTGTACTGGTCTCTTTGATTTACATGTTTGTATTGGTCTCATAGATTTACATGTTTGTATTGGTCTCTTTGATTTACATGTTTGTACTGGTCTCTTTGATTTACATGTTTGTATTGGTCTCTTTGATTTACATGTTTGTATTGGTCTCTTTGATTTACATGTTTGTATTGGTTTCTTTGATTTACATGTTTGTACTGGTCTCTTTGATTTACATGTTTGTATTGGTCTCATAGATTTACATGTTTGTATTGGTCTCTTTGATTTACATGTTTGTACTGGTCTCTTTGATTTACATGTTTGTATTGGTCTCTTTGATTTACATGTTTGTATTGGTCTCTTTGATTTACATGTTTGTACTGGTCTCTTTGATTTACATGTTTGTATTGGTCTCATAGATTTACATGTTTGTATTGGTCTCTTTGATTTACATGTTTGTACTGGTCTCTTTGATTTACATGTTTGTATTGGTCTCTTTGATTTACATGTTTGTATTGGTCTCTTTGATTTACATGTTTGTACTGGTCTCTTTGATTTACATGTTTGTATTGGTCTCTTTGATTTACATGTTTGTACTGGTCTCTTTGATTTACATGTTTGTATTGGTCTCATAGATTTACATGTTTGTATTGGTCTCTTTGATTTACATGTTTGTACTGGTCTCTTTGATTTACATGTTTGTATTGGTCTCTTTGATTTACATGTTTGTACTGGTCTCTTTGATTTACATGTTTGTACTGGTCTCTTTGATTTACATGTTTGTATTGGTCTCTTTGATTTACATGTTTGTATTGGTCTCTTTGATTTACATGTTTGTATTGGCCTCATAGATTTCCATGTTTGTATTGGTCTCTTTGATTTACATGTTTGTATTGGTCTCTTTGATTTACATGTTTGTATTGGCCTCATAGATTTACATGTTTGTATTGGTCTCATTGATTTACATGTTTGTACTGGTCTCTTTGATTTACATGTTTGTACTGGTCTCTTTGATTTACATGTTTGTACTGGTCTCTTTGATTTACATGTTTGTATTGGTCTCTTTGATTTACATGTTTGTATTGGTCTCTTTGATTTACATGTTTGTATTGGCCTCATAGATTTACATGTTTGTATTGGTCTCTTTGATTTACATGTTTGTATTGGTCTCATAGATTTACATGTTTGTATTGGTCTATTTGATTTACATGTTTGTACTGGTCTGTTTGATTTACATGTTTGTATTGGTCTCTTTGATTTACATGTTTGTACTGGTCTCTTTGATTTACATGTTTGTACTGGTCTCTTTGATTTACATGTTTGTATTGGTCTCTTTGATTTACATGTTTGTATTGGTCTCTTTGATTTACATGTTTGTATTGGCCTCATAGATTTACATGTTTGTATTGGTCTCTTTGATTTACATGTTTGTATTGGTCTCTTTGATTTACATGTTTGTATTGGCCTCATAGATTTACATGTTTGTATTGGTCTCTTTGATTTACATGTTTGTATTGACCTCATAGATTTACATGTTTGTATTGGTCTCTTTGATTTACATGTTTGTATTGGCTTCATAGATTTACATGTTTGTATTGGCCTCATAGATTAACATGTTTGTATTGGTCTCTTTGATTTACATGTTTGTATTGGCCTCATAGATTTACATGTTTGTATTGGTCTCTTTGATTTACATGTTTGTATTGGTCTCTTTGATTTACATGTTTGTATTGGTCTCTTTGATTTACATGTTTGTACTGGTCTCTTTGATTTACATGTTTGTACTGGCCTCTTTGATTTACATGTTTGTATTGGTCTCTTTGATTTACATGTTTGTACTGGTCTCTTTGATTTACATGTTTGTACTGGTCTCTTTGACTTACATGTTTGTATTGGCCTCTTTGATTTACAAGTTTGTATTGGTCTCTTTGATTTACACGTTTGTACTGGTCTCTTTGATTTACATGTTTGTACTGGTCTCTTTGATTTACATGTTTGTACTGGTCTCTTTGATTTACATGTTTGTACTGGTCTCTTTGATTTACATGTTTGTACTGGTCTCTTTGATTTACATGTTTGTATTGGTCTCTTTGATTTACATGTTTGTACTGGCCTCTTTGATTTACATGTTTGTACTGGTCTCTTTGATTTACATGTTTGTACTGGTCTCTTTGATTTACATGTTTGTACTGGTCTCTTTGATTTACATGTTTGTTCTGGCCTCTTTGATTTACATGTTTGTATTGGCCTCTTTGATTTACATGTTTGTACTGGTCTCTTTGATTTACATGTTTGTACTGGTCTCTTTGATTTACATGTTTGTACTGGCCTCTTTGATTTACATGTTTGTACTGGTCTCTTTGATTTACATGTTTGTATTGGTCTCTTTGATTTACATGTTTGTATTGGTCTCATAGATTTACATGTTTGTATTGGTCTCTTTGATTTACATGTTGGTATTGGTCTCTTTGATTTACATGTTTGTATTGGTCTCATAGATTTACATGTTTGTATTGGTCTCATAGATTTACATGTTTGTATTGGTCTCTTTGATTTACATGTTTGTACTGGTCTCTTTGATTTACATGTTTGTTCTGGCCTCTTTGATTTACATGTTTGTATTGGTCTCTTTGATTTACATGTTTGTATTGGTCTCTTTGATTTACATGTTTGTATTGGTCTCTTTGATTTACATGTTTGTACTGGACTCTTTGATTTACATGTTTGTACTGGTCTCTTTGATTTACATGTTTGTATTGGTCTCATAGATTTACATGTTTGTATTGGTCTCATAGATTTACATGTTTGTACTGGCCTCTTTGATTTACATGTTTGTACTGGTCTCTTTGATTTACATGTTTGTACTGGTCTCTTTGATTTACATGTTTGTACTGGTCTCTTTGATTTACATGTTTGTATTGGCCTCTTTGTTTTACATGTTTGTACTGGTCTCTTTGATTTACATGTTTGTATTGGTCTCTTTGATTTACATGTTTGTATTGGTCTCATAGATTTACATGTTTGTATTGGTCTCTTTGATTTACAAGTTGGTATTGGTCTCTTTGATTTACATGTTTGTATTGGTCTCATAGATTTACATGTTTGTATTGGTCTCATAGATTTACATGTTTGTACTGGTCTCTTTGATTTACATGTTTGTATTGGTCTGATAGATTTACATGTTTGTATTGGTCTCATAGATTTACATGTTTGTACTGGCCTCTTTGATTTACATGTTTGTATTGGCCTCATAGATTTACATGTTTGTATTGGTCTCTTTGATTTACATGTTTGTATTGGTCTCTTTGATTTACATGTTTGTATTGGCCTCATAGATTTACATGTTTGTATTGGTCTCTTTGATTTACATGTTTGTACTGGTCTCTTTGATTTACATGTTTGTACTGGTCTCTTTGATTTACATGTTTGTACTGGTCTCTTTGATTTACATGTTTGTATTGGTCTCATAGATTTACATGTTTGTATTGGTCTCTTTGATTTTCATGTTTGTATTGGTCTCTTTGATTTACATCTTTTATTGGTCTCTTTGATTTACATGTTTGTACTGGTCTCTTTGATTTACATGTTTGTATTGGTCTCATAGATTTACATGTTTGTATTGGTCTCTTTGATTTACATGTTTGTACTGGTCTCTTTGATTTACATGTTTGTATTGGTCTCTTTGATTTACATGTTTGTATTGGTCTCTTTGATTTACATGTTTGTACTGGTCTCTTTGATTTACATGTTTGTATTGGTCTCACAGATTTACATGTTTGTATTGGTCTCTTTGATTTACATGTTTGTATTGGTCTCTTTGATTTACATGTTTGTATTGGTCTCTTTGATTTACATGTTTGTATTGGTCTCTTTGATTTACATGTTTGTATTGGTCTCTTTGATTTACATGTTTGTACTGGTCTCTTTGATTTACATGTTTGTATTGGTCTCATAGATTTACATGTTTGTATTGGTCTCTTTGATTTACATGTTTGTATTGGTCTCTTTGATTTACATGTTTGTACTGCTCTCTTTGATTTACATGTTTGTATTGGTCTCTTTGATTTACATGTTTGTATTGGTCTCTTTGATTTACATGTTTGTACTGGTCTCTTTGATTTACATGTTTGTACTGGTCTCTTTGATTTACATGTTTGTACTGGTCTCTTTGATTTACATGTTTGTATTGGTCTCTTTGATTTACATGTTTGTATTGGTCTCTTTGATTTACATGTTTGTACTGGTCTCTTTGATTTACATGTTTGTACTGGTCTCTTTGATTTACATGTTTGTATTGGTCTCTTTGATTTACATCTTTGTACTGGTCTCTTTGATTTACATGTTTGTATTGGTCTCTTTGATTTACATGTTTGTACTGGTCTCTTTGATTTACATGTTTGTACTGGTCTCTTTGATTTACATGTTTGTATTGGTATCTTTGATTTACATGTTTGTATTGGTCTCTGTGATTTACATGTTTGTATTGGTCTCTTTGATTTACATGTTTGTATTGGTCTCATAGATTTACATGTTTGTATTTGTCTCTTTCATTTACATGTTTGTACTGGTGTCTTTGATTTACATGTTTGTATTGGTCTCTTTGATTAACATATTTTTATTGGTCTCTTTGATTTACATGTTTGTACTGGTCTTTTTGATTTACATGTTTGTATTGGTCTCATAGATTTACATGTTTGTATTGGTCTCTTTGATTTACATGTTTGTACTGGTCTCTTTGATTTACATGTTTGTATTGGTCTCTTTGATTTACATGTTTGTATTGGTCTCTTTGATTTACATGTTTGTATTGGTTTCTTTGATTTACATGTTTGTACTGGTCTCTTTGATTTACATGTTTGTATTGGTCTCATAGATTTACATGTTTGTATTGGTCTCTTTGATTTACATGTTTGTACTGGTCTCCTTGATTTACATGTTTGTATTGGTCTCTTTGATTTACATGTTTGTATTGGTCTCTTTGATTTACATGTTTGTACTGGTCTCTTTGATTTACATGTTTGTATTGGTCTCATAGATTTACATGTTTGTATTGGTCTCTTTGATTTACATGTTTGTACTGGTCTCTTTGATTTACATGTTTGTATTGGTCTCTTTGATTTACATGTTTGTATTGGTCTCTTTGATTTACATGTTTGTACTGGTCTCTTTGATTTACATGTTTGTATTGGTCTCTTTGATTTACATGTTTGTACTGGTCTCTTTGATTTACATGTTTGTATTGGTCTCATAGATTTACATGTTTGTATTGGTCTCTTTGATTTACATGTTTGTATTGGTCTCTTTGATTTACATGTTTGTATTGGTCTCTTTGATTTACATGTTTGTACTGGTCTCTTTGATTTACATGTTTGTACTGGTCTCTTTGATTTACATGTTTGTATTGGTCTCTTTGATTTACATGTTTGTATTGGTCTCTTTGATTTACATGTTTGTATTGGCCTCATAGATTTCCATGTTTGTATTGGTCTCTTTGATTTACATGTTTGTATTGGTCTCTTTGATTTACATGTTTGTATTGGCCTCATAGATTTACATGTTTGTATTGGTCTCTTTGATTTACATGTTTGTACTGGTCTCTTTGATTTACATGTTTGTACTGGTCTCTTTGATTTACATGTTTGTACTGGTCTCTTTGATTTACATGTTTGTATTGGTCTCTTTGATTTACATGTTTGTATTGGTGTCTTTGATTTACATGTTTGTATTGGCCTCATAGATTTACATGTTTGTATTGGTCTCTTTGATTTACATGTTTGTATTGGTCTCATAGATTTACATGTTTGTATTGGTCTATTTGATTTACATGTTTGTACTGGTCTGTTTGATTTACATGTTTGTATTGGTCTCTTTGATTTACATGTTTGTACTGGTCTCTTTGATTTACATGTTTGTACTGGTCTCTTTGATTTACATGTTTGTATTGGTCTCTTTGATTTACATGTTTGTATTGGTCTCTTTGATTTACATGTTTGTATTGGCCTCATAGATTTACATGTTTGTATTGGTCTCTTTGATTTACATGTTTGTATTGGTCTCTTTGATTTACATGTTTGTATTGGCCTCATAGATTTACATGTTTGTATTGGTCTCTTTGATTTACATGTTTGTATTGACCTCATAGATTTACATGTTTGTATTGGTCTCTTTGATTTACATGTTTGTATTGGCTTCATAGATTTACATGTTTGTATTGGCCTCATAGATTTACATGTTTGTATTGGTCTCTTTGATTTACATGTTTGTATTGGCCTCATAGATTTACATGTTTGTATTGGTCTCTTTGATTTACATGTTTGTATTGGTCTCTTTGATTTACATGTTTGTATTGGTCTCTTTGATTTACATGTTTGTACTGGTCTCTTTGATTTACATGTTTGTACTGGCCTCTTTGATTTACATGTTTGTATTGGTCTCTTTGATTTACATGTTTGTACTGGTCTCTTTGATTTACATGTTTGTACTGGTCTCTTTGACTTACATGTTTGTATTGGCCTCTTTGATTTACAAGTTTGTATTGGTCTCTTTGATTTACACGTTTGTACTGGTCTCTTTGATTTACATGTTTGTACTGGTCTCTTTGATTTACATGTTTGTACTGGTCTCTTTGATTTACATGTTTGTACTGGTCTCTTTGATTTACATGTTTGTACTGGTCTCTTTGATTTACATGTTTGTATTGGTCTCTTTGATTTACATGTTTGTACTGGCCTCTTTGATTTACATGTTTGTACTGGTCTCTTTGATTTACATATTTGTACTGGTCTCTTTGATTTACATGTTTGTACTGGTCTCTTTGATTTACATGTTTGTTCTGGCCTCTTTGATTTACATGTTTGTATTGGCCTCTTTGATTTACATGTTTGTACTGGTCTCTTTGATTTACATGTTTGTACTGGTCTCTTTGATTTACATGTTTGTACTGGCCTCTTTGATTTACATGTTTGTACTGGTCTCTTTGATTTACATGTTTGTTTTGGTCTCTTTGATTTACATGTTTGTATTGGTCTCATAGATTTACATGTTTGTATTGGTCTCTTTGATTTACATGTTGGTATTGGTCTCTTTGATTTACATGTTTGTATTAGTCTCATAGATTTACATGTTTGTATTGGTCTCATAGATTTACATGTTTGTATTGGTCTCTTTGATTTACATGTTTGTACTGGTCTCTTTGATTTACATGTTTGTATTGGTCTCATAGATTTACATGTTTGTATTGGTCTCATAGATTTACATGTTTGTACTGGCCTCTTTGATTTACATGTTTGTACTGGTCTCTTTGATTTACATGTTTGTACTGGTCTCTTTGATTTACATGTTTGTACTGGTCTCTTTGATTTACATGTTTGTATTGGCCTCTTTGTTTTACATGTTTGTACTGGTCTCTTTGATTTACATGTTTGTATTGGTCTCTTTGATTTACATGTTTGTATTGGTCTCATAGATTTACATGTTTGTATTGGTCTCTTTGATTTACAAGTTGGTATTGGTCTCTTTGATTTACATGTTTGTATTGGTCTCATAGATTTACATGTTTGTATTGGTCTCATAGATTTACATGTTTGTATTGGTCTCTTTGATTTACATGTTTGTATTGGTCTGATAGATTTACATGTTTGTATTGGTCTCATAGATTTACATGTTTGTACTGGCCTCTTTGATTTACATGTTTGTATTGGCCTCATAGATTTACATGTTTGTACTGGTCTCTTTGATTTACATGTTTGTATTGGCCTCTTTGATTTACATGTTTGTACTGGTCTCTTTGATTTACATGTTTGTATTGGTCTCTTTGATTTACATGTTTGTATTGGTCTCATAGATTTACATGTTTGTATTCGTCTGATAGATTTACATGTTTGTATTGGTCTCATAGATTTACATGTTTGTACTGGTCTCTTTGATTTACATGTTTGTATTGGTCTCTTTGATCTACATGTTTGTATTGGTCTCTTTGATTTACATGTTTGTACTGGTCTCTTTGATTTACATGTTTGTATTGGTCTCTTTGATTTACATGTTTGTACTGGTCTCTTTGATTTACATGTTTGTATTGGTCTCATAGATTTACATGTTTGTACTGGTCTCTTTGATTTACATGTTTGTATTGGTCTCTTTGATTTACATGTTTGTATTGGTCTCTTTGATTTACATGTTTGTACTGGTCTCTTTGATTTACATGTTTGTATTGGTCTCATAGATTTACATGTTTGTATTGGTCTCTTTGATTTACATGTTTGTATTGGTCTCTTTGATTTACATGTTTGTACTGGTCTCTTTGATTTACATGTTTGTATTGGTCTCATAGATTTACATGTTTGTATTGGTCTCTTTGATTTTCATGTTTGTATTGGTCTCTTTGATTTACTTCTTTGTATTGGTCTCTTTGATTTACATGTTTGTACTGGTCTCTTTGATTTACATGTTTGTATTGGTCTCATAGATTTACATGTTTGTATTGGTCTCTTTGATTTACATGTTTGTACTGGTCTCTTTGATTTACATGTTTGTATTGGTCTCTTTGATTTACATGTTTGTATTGGTCTCTTTGATTTACATGTTTGTACTGGTCTCTTTGATTTACATGTTTGTATTGGTCTCACAGATTTACATGTTTGTATTGGTCTCTTTGATTTACATGTTTGTATTGGTCTCTTTGATTTACATGTTTGTATTGGTCTCTTTGATTTACATGTTTGTATTGGTCTCTTTGATTTACATGTTTGTATTGGTCTCTTTGATTTACATGTTTGTACTGGTCTCTTTGATTTACATGTTTGTATTGGTCTCATAGATTTACATGTTTGTATTGGTCTCTTTGATTTACATGTTTGTATTGGTCTCTTTGATTTACATGTTTGTACTGCTCTCTTTGATTTACATGTTTGTATTGGTCTCTTTGATTTACATGTTTGTATTGGTCTCTTTGATTTACATGTTTGTACTGGTCTCTTTGATTTACATGTTTGTACTGGTCTCTTTGATTTACATGTTTGTACTGATCTCTTTGATTTACATGTTTGTATTGGTCTCTTTGATTTACATGTTTGTATTGGTCTCTTTGATTTACATGTTTGTACTGGTCTCTTTGATTTACATGTTTGTACTGGTCTCTTTGATTTACATGTTTGTATTGGTCTCTTTGATTTACATGTTTGTACTGATCTCTTTGATTTACATGTTTGTATTGGTCTCTTTGATTTACATGTTTGTACTGGTCTCTTTGATTTACATGTTTGTACTTCTCTCTTTGATTTACATGTTTGTATTGGTCTCTTTGATTTACATGTTTGTATTAATCTCTTTGATTTACATGTTTGTACTGGTCTCTTTGATTTACATGTTTGTATTGGTCTCATAGATTTACATGTTTGTATTTGTCTCTTTCATTTACATGTTTGTACTGGTGTCTTTGATTTACATGTTTGTATTGGTCTCTTTGATTAACATGTTTTTATTGGTCTCTTTGATTTACATGTTTGTACTGGTCTCTTTGATTTACATGTTTGTATTGGTCTCATAGATTTACATGTTTGTATTGGTCTCTTTGATTTACATGTTTGTACTGGTCTCTTTGATTTACATGTTTGTATTGGTCTCTTTGATTTACATGTTTGTATTGGTCTCTTTGATTTACATGTTTGTATTGGTTTCTTTGATTTACATGTTTGTACTGGTCTCTTTGATTTACATGTTTGTATTGGTCTCATAGATTTACATGTTTGTATTGGTCTCTTTGATTTACATGTTTGTACTGGTCTCTTTGATTTACATGTTTGTATTGGTCTCTTTGATTTACATGTTTGTATTGGTCTCTTTGATTTACATGTTTGTACTGGTCTCTTTGATTTACATGTTTGTATTGGTCTCATAGATTTACATGTTTGTATTGGTCTCTTTGATTTACATGTTTGTACTGGTCTCTTTGATTTACATGTTTGCATTGGTCTCTTTGATTTACATGTTTGTATTGGTCTCTTTGATTTACATGTTTGTACTGGTCTCTTTGATTTACATGTTTGTATTGGTCTCTTTGATTTACATGTTTGTACTGGTCTCTTTGATTTACATGTTTGTATTGGTCTCATAGATTTACATGTTTGTATTGGTCTCTTTGATTTACATGTTTGTACTGGTCTCTTTGATTTACATGTTTGTATTGGTCTCTTTGATTTACATGTTTGTACTGGTCTCTTTGATTTACATGTTTGTACTGGTCTCTTTGATTTACATGTTTGTATTGGTCTCTTTGATTTACATGTTTGTATTGGTCTCTTTGATTTACATGTTTGTATTGGCCTCATAGATTTCCATGTTTGTATTGGTCTCTTTGATTTACATGTTTGTATTGGTTTCTTTGATTTACATGTTTGTATTGGCCTCATAGATTTACATGTTTGTATTGGTCTCTTTGATTTACATGTTTGTACTGGTCTCTTTGATTTACATGTTTGTACTGGTCTCTTTGATTTACATGTTTGTACTGGTCTCTTTGATTTACATGTTTGTATTGGTCTCTTTGATTTACATGTTTGTATTGGTCTCTTTGATTTACATGTTTGTATTGGCCTCATAGATTTACATGTTTGTATTGGTCTCTTTGATTTACATGTTTGTATTGGTCTCATAGATTTACATGTTTGTATTGGTCTATTTGATTTACATGTTTGTACTGGTCTGTTTGATTTACATGTTTGTATTGGTCTCTTTGATATACATGTTTGTACTGGTCTCTTTGATTTACATGTTTGTACTGGTCTCTTTGATTTACATGTTTGTATTGGTCTCTTTGATTTACATGTTTGTATTGGTCTCTTTGATTTACATGTTTGTATTGGCCTCATAGATTTCCATGTTTGTATTGGTCTCTTTGATTTACATGTTTGTATTGGTCTCTTTGATTTACATGTTTGTATTGGCCTCATAGATTTACATGTTTGTATTGGTCTCTTTGATTTACATGTTTGTATTGACCTCATAGATTTACATGTTTGTATTGGTCTCTTTGATTTACATGTTTGTATTGGCTTCATAGATTTACATGTTTGTATTGGCCTCATAGATTTACATGTTTGTATTGGTCTCTTTGATTTACATGTTTGTATTGGCCTCATAGATTTACATGTTTGTATTGGTCTCTTTGATTTACATGTTTGTATTGGTCTCTTTGATTTACATGTTTGTATTGGTCTCTTTGATTTACATGTTTGTACTGGTCTCTTTGATTTACATGTTTGTACTGGCCTCTTTGATTTACATGTTTGTATTGGTCTCTTTGATTTACATGTTTGTACTGGTCTCTTTGATTTACATGTTTGTACTGGTCTCTTTGACTTCCATGTTTGTATTGGCCTCTTTGATTTACAAGTTTGTATTGGTCTCTTTGATTTACACGTTTGTACTGGTCTCTTTGATTTACATGTTTGTATTGGTCTCTTTGATTTACATGTTTGTATTGGTCTCTTTGATTTACATGTTTGTATTGGTCTCTTTGATTTACATGTTTGTATTGGCCTCATAGATTTACATGTTTGTATTGGTCTCTTTGATTTACATGTTTGTATTGGTCTCTTTGATTTACATGTTTGTATTGGTCTCTTTGATTTACATGTTTGTACTGGACTCTTTGATTTACATGTTTGTACTGGTCTCTTTGATTTACATGTTTGTATTGGTCTCATAGATTTACATGTTTGTATTGGTCTCATAGATTTACATGTTTGTACTGGCCTCTTTGATTTACATGTTTGTACTGGTCTCTTTGATTTACATGTTTGTACTGGTCTCTTTGATTTACATGTTTGTACTGGTCTCTTTGATTTACATGTTTGTATTGGCCTCTTTGTTTTACATGTTTGTACTGGTCTCTTTGATTTACATGTTTGTATTGGTCTCTTTGATTTACATGTTTGTATTGGTCTCATAGATTTACATGTTTGTATTGGTCTCTTTGATTTACAAGTTGGTATTGGTCTCTTTGATTTACATGTTTGTATTGGTCTCATAGATTTACATGTTTGTATTGGTCTCATAGATTTACATGTTTGTATTGGTCTCTTTGATTTACATGTTTGTATTGGTCTGATAGATTTACATGTTTGTATTGGTCTCATAGATTTACATGTTTGTACTGGCCTCTTTGATTTACATGTTTGTATTGGCCTCATAGATTTAGATGTTTGTACTGGTCTCTTTGATTTACATGTTTGTATTGGCCTCTTTGATTTACATGTTTGTACTGGTCTCTTTGATTTACATGTTTGTATTGGTCTCTTTGATTTACATGTTTGTATTGGTCTCATAGATTTACATGTTTGTATTGGTCTGATAGATTTACATGTTTGTATTGGTCTCATAGATTTACATGTTTGTACTGGTCTCTTTGATTTACATGTTTGTACTGGTCTCTTTGATTTACATGTTTGTATTGGTCTCATAGATTTACATGTTTGTATTTGTCTCTTTCATTTACATGTTTGTACTGGTGTCTTTGATTTACATGTTTGTATTGGTCTCTTTGATTAACATGTTTTTATTGGTCTCTTTGATTTACATGTTTGTACTGGTCTCTTTGATTTACATGTTTGTATTGGTCTCATAGATTTACATGTTTGTATTGGTCTCTTTGATTTACATGTTTGTACTGGTCTCTTTGATTTACATGTTTGTATTGGTCTCTTTGATTTACATGTTTGTATTGGTCTCTTTGATTTACATGTTTGTATTGGTTTCTTTGATTTACATGTTTGTACTGGTCTCTTTGATTTACATGTTTGTATTGGTCTCATAGATTTACATGTTTGTATTGGTCTCTTTGATTTACATGTTTGTACTGGTCTCTTTGATTTACATGTTTGTATTGGTCTCTTTGATTTACATGTTTGTATTGGTCTCTTTGATTTACATGTTTGTACTGGTCTCTTTGATTTACATGTTTGTATTGGTCTCATAGATTTACATGTTTGTATTGGTCTCTTTGATTTACATGTTTGTACTGGTCTCTTTGATTTACATGTTTGCATTGGTCTCTTTGATTTACATGTTTGTATTGGTCTCTTTGATTTACATGTTTGTACTGGTCTCTTTGATTTACATGTTTGTATTGGTCTCTTTGATTTACATGTTTGTACTGGTCTCTTTGATTTACATGTTTGTATTGGTCTCATAGATTTACATGTTTGTATTGGTCTCTTTGATTTACATGTTTGTACTGGTCTCTTTGATTTACATGTTTGTATTGGTCTCTTTGATTTACATGTTTGTACTGGTCTCTTTGATTTACATGTTTGTACTGGTCTCTTTGATTTACATGTTTGTATTGGTCTCTTTGATTTACATGTTTGTATTGGTCTCTTTGATTTACATGTTTGTATTGGCCTCATAGATTTCCATGTTTGTATTGGTCTCTTTGATTTACATGTTTGTATTGGTTTCTTTGATTTACATGTTTGTATTGGCCTCATAGATTTACATGTTTGTATTGGTCTCTTTGATTTACATGTTTGTACTGGTCTCTTTGATTTACATGTTTGTACTGGTCTCTTTGATTTACATGTTTGTACTGGTCTCTTTGATTTACATGTTTGTATTGGTCTCTTTGATTTACATGTTTGTATTGGTCTCTTTGATTTACATGTTTGTATTGGCCTCATAGATTTACATGTTTGTATTGGTCTCTTTGATTTACATGTTTGTATTGGTCTCATAGATTTACATGTTTGTATTGGTCTATTTGATTTACATGTTTGTACTGGTCTGTTTGATTTACATGTTTGTATTGGTCTCTTTGATTTACATGTTTGTACTGGTCTCTTTGATTTACATGTTTGTACTGGTCTCTTTGATTTACATGTTTGTATTGGTCTCTTTGATTTACATGTTTGTATTGGTCTCTTTGATTTACATGTTTGTATTGGCCTCATAGATTTCCATGTTTGTATTGGTCTCTTTGATTTACATGTTTGTATTGGTCTCTTTGATTTACATGTTTGTATTGGCCTCATAGATTTACATGTTTGTATTGGTCTCTTTGATTTACATGTTTGTATTGACCTCATAGATTTACATGTTTGTATTGGTCTCTTTGATTTACATGTTTGTATTGGCTTCATAGATTTACATGTTTGTATTGGCCTCATAGATTTACATGTTTGTATTGGTCTCTTTGATTTACATGTTTGTATTGGCCTCATAGATTTACATGTTTGTATTGGTCTCTTTGATTTACATGTTTGTATTGGTCTCTTTGATTTACATGTTTGTATTGGTCTCTTTG
This sequence comes from Bathymodiolus septemdierum, assembly GCA_963383655.1. Classification (NCBI taxonomy): domain Eukaryota; kingdom Metazoa; phylum Mollusca; class Bivalvia; order Mytilida; family Modiolidae; genus Bathymodiolus; species Bathymodiolus septemdierum. The sequence goes on along the minus strand of CAUJNP010000015.1, from coordinate 32,601 downwards.
ATTTACATGTTTGTACTGGTCTCTTTGATTTACATGTTTGTACTGGCCTCTTTGATTTACATGTTTGTATTGGTCTCTTTGATTTACATGTTTGTACTGGTCTCTTTGATTTACATGTTTGTACTGGTCTCTTTGACTTCCATGTTTGTATTGGCCTCTTTGATTTACAAGTTTGTATTGGTCTCTTTGATTTACACGTTTGTACTGGTCTCTTTGATTTACATGTTTGTATTGGTCTCTTTGATTTACATGTTTGTATTGGTCTCTTTGATTTACATGTTTGTATTGGTCTCTTTGATTTACATGTTTGTATTGGCCTCATAGATTTACATGTTTGTATTGGTCTCTTTGATTTACATGTTTGTATTGGTCTCTTTGATTTACATGTTTGTATTGGTCTCTTTGATTTACATGTTTGTACTGGACTCTTTGATTTACATGTTTGTACTGGTCTCTTTGATTTACATGTTTGTATTGGTCTCATAGATTTACATGTTTGTATTGGTCTCATAGATTTACATGTTTGTACTGGCCTCTTTGATTTACATGTTTGTACTGGTCTCTTTGATTTACATGTTTGTACTGGTCTCTTTGATTTACATGTTTGTACTGGTCTCTTTGATTTACATGTTTGTATTGGCCTCTTTGTTTTACATGTTTGTACTGGTCTCTTTGATTTACATGTTTGTATTGGTCTCTTTGATTTACATGTTTGTATTGGTCTCATAGATTTACATGTTTGTATTGGTCTCTTTGATTTACAAGTTGGTATTGGTCTCTTTGATTTACATGTTTGTATTGGTCTCATAGATTTACATGTTTGTATTGGTCTCATAGATTTACATGTTTGTATTGGTCTCTTTGATTTACATGTTTGTATTGGTCTGATAGATTTACATGTTTGTATTGGTCTCATAGATTTACATGTTTGTACTGGCCTCTTTGATTTACATGTTTGTATTGGCCTCATAGATTTAGATGTTTGTACTGGTCTCTTTGATTTACATGTTTGTATTGGCCTCTTTGATTTACATGTTTGTACTGGTCTCTTTGATTTACATGTTTGTATTGGTCTCTTTGATTTACATGTTTGTATTGGTCTCATAGATTTACATGTTTGTATTGGTCTGATAGATTTACATGTTTGTATTGGTCTCATAGATTTACATGTTTGTACTGGTCTCTTTGATTTACATGTTTGTATTGGTCTCTTTGATTTACATGTTTGTATTGGTCTCTTTGATTTACATGTTTGTATTGGTCTCTTTGATTTACATGTTTGTACTGGTCTCTTTGATTTACATGTTTGTATTGGTCTCATAGATTTACATGTTTGTACTGGTCTCTTTGATTTACATGTTTGTATTGGTCTCTTTGATTTACATGTTTGTATTGGTCTCATAGATTTACATGTTTGTACTGGCCTCTTTGATTTACATGTTTGTATTGGCCTCATAGATTTAGATGTTTGTACTGGTCTCTTTGATTTACATGTTTGTATTGGCCTCTTTGATTTACATGTTTGTACTGGTCTCTTTGATTTACATGTTTGTATTGGTCTCTTTGATTTACATGTTTGTATTGGTCTCATAGATTTACATGTTTGTATTGGTCTGATAGATTTACATGTTTGTATTGGTCTCATAGATTTACATGTTTGTACTGGTCTCTTTGATTTACATGTTTGTATTGGTCTCTTTGATTTACATGTTTGTATTGGTTTCTTTGATTTACATGTTTGTATTGGTCTCTTTGATTTACATGTTTGTACTGGTCTCTTTGATTTACATGTTTGTATTGGTCTCATAGATTTACATGTTTGTACTGGTCTCTTTGATTTACATGTTTGTATTGGTCTCTTTGATTTACATGTTTGTATTGGTCTCTTTGATTTACATGTTTGTACTGGTCTCTTTGATTTACATGTTTGTATTGGTCTCATAGATTTACATGTTTGTATTGGTCTCTTTGATTTTCATGTTTGTATTGATCTCTTTGATTTACATGTTTGTATTGGTCTCTTTGATTTACATGTTTGTACTGGTCTCTTTGATTTACATGTTTGTATTGGTCTCATAGATTTACATGTTTGTATTGGTCTCTTTGATTTTCATGTTTGTATTGGTCTCTTTGATTTACATCTTTGTATTGGTCTCTTTGATTTACATGTTTGTACTGGTCTCTTTGATTTACATGTTTGTATTGGTCTCATAGATTTACATGTTTGTATTGGTCTCTTTGATTTACATGTTTGTACTGGTCTCTTTGATTTACATGTTTGTATTGGTCTCTTTGATTTACATGTTTGTATTGGTCTCTTTGATTTACATGTTTGTACTGGTCTCTTTGATTTACATGTTTGTATTGGTCTCACAGATTTACATGTTTGTATTGGTCTCTTTGATTTACATGTTTGTATTGGTCTCTTTGATTTACATGTTTGTATTGGTCTCTTTGATTTACATGTTTGTATTGGTCTCTTTGATTTATATGTTTGTATTGGTCTCTTTGATTTACATGTTTGTACTGGTCTCTTTGATTTACATGTTTGTATTGGTCTCATAGATTTACATGTTTGTATTGGTCTCTTTGATTTACATGTTTGTATTGGTCTCTTTGATTTACATGTTTGTACTGCTCTCTTTGATTTACATGTTTGTATTGGTCTCTTTGATTTACATGTTTGTATTGGTCTCTTTGATTTACATGTTTGTACTGGTCTCTTTGATTTACATGTTTGTACTGGTCTCTTTGATTTACATGTTTGTACTGATCTCTTTGATTTACATGTTTGTATTGGTCTCTTTGATTTACATGTTTGTACTGGTCTCTTTGATTTACATGTTTGTATTGGTCTCATAGATTTACATGTTTGTATTGGTCTCTTTGATTTACATGTTTGTACTGGTCTCTTTGATTTACATGTTTGTATTGGTCTCTTTGATTTACATGTTTGTATTGGTCTCTTTGATTTACATGTTTGTACTGGTCTCTTTGATTTACATGTTTGTATTGGTCTCATAGATTTACATGTTTGTATTGGTCTCTTTGATTTACATGTTTGTACTGGTCTCTTTGATTTACATGTTTGCATTGGTCTCTTTGATTTACATGTTTGTATTGGTCTCTTTGATTTACATGTTTGTACTGGTCTCTTTGATTTACATGTTTGTATTGGTCTCTTTGATTTACATGTTTGTACTGGTCTCTTTGATTTACATGTTTGTATTGGTCTCATAGATTTACATGTTTGTATTGGTCTCTTTGATTTACATGTTTGTACTGGTCTCTTTGATTTACATGTTTGTATTGGTCTCTTTGATTTACATGTTTGTACTGGTCTCTTTGATTTACATGTTTGTACTGGTCTCTTTGATTTACATGTTTGTATTGGTCTCTTTGATTTACATGTTTGTATTGGCCTCATAGATTTCCATGTTTGTATTGGTCTCTTTGATTTACATGTTTGTATTGGTTTCTTTGATTTACATGTTTGTATTGGCCTCATAGATTTACATGTTTGTATTGGTCTCTTTGATTTACATGTTTGTACTGGTCTCTTTGATTTACATGTTTGTACTGGTCTCTTTGATTTACATGTTTGTACTGGTCTCTTTGATTTACATGTTTGTATTGGTCTCTTTGATTTACATGTTTGTATTGGTCTCTTTGATTTACATGTTTGTATTGGCCTCATAGATTTACATGTTTGTATTGGTCTCTTTGATTTACATGTTTGTATTGGTCTCATAGATTTACATGTTTGTATTGGTCTATTTGATTTACATGTTTGTACTGGTCTGTTTGATTTACATGTTTGTATTGGTCTCTTTGATATACATGTTTGTACTGGTCTCTTTGATTTACATGTTTGTACTGGTCTCTTTGATTTACATGTTTGTATTGGTCTCTTTGATTTACATGTTTGTATTGGTCTCTTTGATTTACATGTTTGTATTGGCCTCATAGATTTCCATGTTTGTATTGGTCTCTTTGATTTACATGTTTGTATTGGTCTCTTTGATTTACATGTTTGTATTGGCCTCATAGATTTACATGTTTGTATTGGTCTCTTTGATTTACATGTTTGTATTGACCTCATAGATTTACATGTTTGTATTGGTCTCTTTGATTTACATGTTTGTATTGGCTTCATAGATTTACATGTTTGTATTGGCCTCATAGATTTACATGTTTGTATTGGTCTCTTTGATTTACATGTTTGTATTGGCCTCATAGATTTACATGTTTGTATTGGTCTCTTTGATTTACATGTTTGTATTGGTCTCTTTGATTTACATGTTTGTATTGGTCTCTTTGATTTACATGTTTGTACTGGTCTCTTTGATTTACATGTTTGTACTGGCCTCTTTGATTTACATGTTTGTATTGGTCTCTTTGATTTACATGTTTGTACTGGTCTCTTTGATTTACATGTTTGTACTGGTCTCTTTGACTTCCATGTTTGTATTGGCCTCTTTGATTTACAAGTTTGTATTGGTCTCTTTGATTTACACGTTTGTACTGGTCTCTTTGATTTACATGTTTGTATTGGTCTCTTTGATTTACATGTTTGTATTGGTCTCTTTGATTTACATGTTTGTATTGGTCTCTTTGATTTACATGTTTGTATTGGCCTCATAGATTTACATGTTTGTATTGGTCTCTTTGATTTACATGTTTGTATTGGTCTCTTTGATTTACATGTTTGTATTGGTCTCTTTGATTTACATGTTTGTACTGGACTCTTTGATTTACATGTTTGTACTGGTCTCTTTGATTTACATGTTTGTATTGGTCTCATAGATTTACATGTTTGTATTGGTCTCATAGATTTACATGTTTGTACTGGCCTCTTTGATTTACATGTTTGTACTGGTCTCTTTGATTTACATGTTTGTACTGGTCTCTTTGATTTACATGTTTGTACTGGTCTCTTTGATTTACATGTTTGTATTGGCCTCTTTGTTTTACATGTTTGTACTGGTCTCTTTGATTTACATGTTTGTATTGGTCTCTTTGATTTACATGTTTGTATTGGTCTCATAGATTTACATGTTTGTATTGGTCTCTTTGATTTACAAGTTGGTATTGGTCTCTTTGATTTACATGTTTGTATTGGTCTCATAGATTTACATGTTTGTATTGGTCTCATAGATTTACATGTTTGTATTGGTCTCTTTGATTTACATGTTTGTATTGGTCTGATAGATTTACATGTTTGTATTGGTCTCATAGATTTACATGTTTGTACTGGCCTCTTTGATTTACATGTTTGTATTGGCCTCATAGATTTAGATGTTTGTACTGGTCTCTTTGATTTACATGTTTGTATTGGCCTCTTTGATTTACATGTTTGTACTGGTCTCTTTGATTTACATGTTTGTATTGGTCTCTTTGATTTACATGTTTGTATTGGTCTCATAGATTTACATGTTTGTATTGGTCTGATAGATTTACATGTTTGTATTGGTCTCATAGATTTACATGTTTGTACTGGTCTCTTTGATTTACATGTTTGTATTGGTCTCTTTGATTTACATGTTTGTATTGGTCTCTTTGATTTACATGTTTGTATTGGTCTCTTTGATTTACATGTTTGTACTGGTCTCTTTGATTTACATGTTTGTATTGGTCTCATAGATTTACATGTTTGTACTGGTCTCTTTGATTTACATGTTTGTATTGGTCTCTTTGATTTACATGTTTGTATTGGTCTCATAGATTTACATGTTTGTACTGGCCTCTTTGATTTACATGTTTGTATTGGCCTCATAGATTTAGATGTTTGTACTGGTCTCTTTGATTTACATGTTTGTATTGGCCTCTTTGATTTACATGTTTGTACTGGTCTCTTTGATTTACATGTTTGTATTGGTCTCTTTGATTTACATGTTTGTATTGGTCTCATAGATTTACATGTTTGTATTGGTCTGATAGATTTACATGTTTGTATTGGTCTCATAGATTTACATGTTTGTACTGGTCTCTTTGATTTACATGTTTGTATTGGTCTCTTTGATTTACATGTTTGTATTGGTCTCTTTGATTTACATGTTTGTATTGGTCTCTTTGATTTACATGTTTGTACTGGTCTCTTTGATTTACATGTTTGTATTGGTCTCATAGATTTACATGTTTGTACTGGTCTCTTTGATTTACATGTTTGTATTGGTCTCTTTGATTTACATGTTTGTATTGGTCTCTTTGATTTACATGTTTGTACTGGTCTCTTTGATTTACATGTTTGTATTGGTCTCATAGATTTACATGTTTGTATTGGTCTCTTTGATTTTCATGTTTGTATTGATCTCTTTGATTTACATGTTTGTATTGGTCTCTTTGATTTACATGTTTGTACTGGTCTCTTTGATTTACATGTTTGTATTGGTCTCATAGATTTACATGTTTGTATTGGTCTCTTTGATTTTCATGTTTGTATTGGTCTCTTTGATTTACATCTTTGTATTGGTCTCTTTGATTTACATGTTTGTACTGGTCTCTTTGATTTACATGTTTGTATTGGTCTCATAGATTTACATGTTTGTATTGGTCTCTTTGATTTACATGTTTGTACTGGTCTCTTTGATTTACATGTTTGTATTGGTCTCTTTGATTTACATGTTTGTATTGGTCTCTTTGATTTACATGTTTGTACTGGTCTCTTTGATTTACATGTTTGTATTGGTCTCACAGATTTACATGTTTGTATTGGTCTCTTTGATTTACATGTTTGTATTGGTCTCTTTGATTTACATGTTTGTATTGGTCTCTTTGATTTACATGTTTGTATTGGTCTCTTTGATTTATATGTTTGTATTGGTCTCTTTGATTTACATGTTTGTACTGGTCTCTTTGATTTACATGTTTGTATTGGTCTCATAGATTTACATGTTTGTATTGGTCTCTTTGATTTACATGTTTGTATTGGTCTCTTTGATTTACATGTTTGTACTGCTCTCTTTGATTTACATGTTTGTATTGGTCTCTTTGATTTACATGTTTGTATTGGTCTCTTTGATTTACATGTTTGTACTGGTCTCTTTGATTTACATGTTTGTACTGGTCTCTTTGATTTACATGTTTGTACTGATCTCTTTGATTTACATGTTTGTATTGGTCTCTTTGATTTACATGTTTGTATTGGTCTCTTTGATTTACATGTTTGTACTGGTCTCTTTGATTTACATGTTTGTACTGGTCTCTTTGATTTACATGTTTGTATTGGTCTCTTTGATTTACATGTTTGTACTGGTCTCTTTGATTTACATGTTTGTATTGGTCTCTTTGATTTACATGTTTGTACTGGTCTCTTTGATTTACATGTTTGTACTGGTCTCTTTGATTTACATGTTTGTATTGGTCTCTTTGATTTACATGTTTGTATTGGTCTCTTTGATTTACATGTTTGTACTGGTCTCTTTGATTTACATGTTTGTATTGGTCTCATAGATTTACATGTTTGTATTTGTCTCTTTCATTTACATGTTTGTACTGGTGTCTTTGATTTACATGTTTGTATTGGTCTCTTTGATTAACATGTTTTTATTGGTCTCTTTGATTTACATGTTTGTACTGGTCTCTTTGATTTACATGTTTGTATTGGTCTCATAGATTTACATGTTTGTATTGGTCTCTTTGATTTACATGTTTGTACTGGTCTCTTTGATTTACATGTTTGTATTGGTCTCTTTGATTTACATGTTTGTATTGGTCTCTTTGATTTACATGTTTGTATTGGTTTCTTTGATTTACATGTTTGTACTGGTCTCTTTGATTTACATGTTTGTATTGGTCTCATAGATTTACATGTTTGTATTGGTCTCTTTGATTTACATGTTTGTACTGGTCTCTTTGATTTACATGTTTGTATTGGTCTCTTTGATTTACATGTTTGTATTGGTCTCTTTGATTTACATGTTTGTACTGGTCTCTTTGATTTACATGTTTGTATTGGTCTCATAGATTTACATGTTTGTATTGGTCTCTTTGATTTACATGTTTGTACTGGTCTCTTTGATTTACATGTTTGCATTGGTCTCTTTGATTTACATGTTTGTATTGGTCTCTTTGATTTACATGTTTGTACTGGTCTCTTTGATTTACATGTTTGTATTGGTCTCTTTGATTTACATGTTTGTACTGGTCTCTTTGATTTACATGTTTGTATTGGTCTCATAGATTTACATGTTTGTATTGGTCTCTTTGATTTACATGTTTGTACTGGTCTCTTTGATTTACATGTTTGTATTGGTCTCTTTGATTTACATGTTTGTACTGGTCTCTTTGATTTACATGTTTGTACTGGTCTCTTTGATTTACATGTTTGTATTGGTCTCTTTGATTTACATGTTTGTATTGGTCTCTTTGATTTACATGTTTGTATTGGCCTCATAGATTTCCATGTTTGTATTGGTCTCTTTGATTTACATGTTTGTATTGGTTTCTTTGATTTACATGTTTGTATTGGCCTCATAGATTTACATGTTTGTATTGGTCTCTTTGATTTACATGTTTGTACTGGTCTCTTTGATTTACATGTTTGTACTGGTCTCTTTGATTTACATGTTTGTACTGGTCTCTTTGATTTACATGTTTGTATTGGTCTCTTTGATTTACATGTTTGTATTGGTCTCTTTGATTTACATGTTTGTATTGGCCTCATAGATTTACATGTTTGTATTGGTCTCTTTGATTTACATGTTTGTATTGGTCTCATAGATTTACATGTTTGTATTGGTCTATTTGATTTACATGTTTGTACTGGTCTGTTTGATTTACATGTTTGTATTGGTCTCTTTGATTTACATGTTTGTACTGGTCTCTTTGATTTACATGTTTGTACTGGTCTCTTTGATTTACATGTTTGTATTGGTCTCTTTGATTTACATGTTTGTATTGGTCTCTTTGATTTACATGTTTGTATTGGCCTCATAGATTTCCATGTTTGTATTGGTCTCTTTGATTTACATGTTTGTATTGGTCTCTTTGATTTACATGTTTGTATTGGCCTCATAGATTTACATGTTTGTATTGGTCTCTTTGATTTACATGTTTGTATTGACCTCATAGATTTACATGTTTGTATTGGTCTCTTTGATTTACATGTTTGTATTGGCTTCATAGATTTACATGTTTGTATTGGCCTCATAGATTTACATGTTTGTATTGGTCTCTTTGATTTACATGTTTGTATTGGCCTCATAGATTTACATGTTTGTATTGGTCTCTTTGATTTACATGTTTGTATTGGTCTCTTTGATTTACATGTTTGTATTGGTCTCTTTGATTTACATGTTTGTACTGGTCTCTTTGATTTACATGTTTGTACTGGCCTCTTTGATTTACATGTTTGTATTGGTCTCTTTGATTTACATGTTTGTACTGGTCTCTTTGATTTACATGTTTGTACTGGTCTCTTTGACTTACATGTTTGTATTGGCCTCTTTGATTTACAAGTTTGTATTGGTCTCTTTGATTTACACGTTTGTACTGGTCTCTTTGATTTACATGTTTGTATTGGTCTCTTTGATTTACATGTTTGTATTGGTCTCTTTGATTTACATGTTTGTATTGGCCTCTTTGATTTACATGTTTGTATTGGTCTCTTTGATTTACATGTTTGTATTGGCCTCTTTGATTTACATGTTTGTATTGGTCTCTTTGATTTACATGTTTGTATTGGCCTCTTTGATTTACATGTTTGTACTGGTCTCTTTGATTTACATGTTTGTATTGGTCTCATAGATTTACATGTTTGTACTGGTCTCTTTGATTTACATGTTTGTATTGGTCTCTTTGATTTACATGTTTGTATTGGTCTCTTTGATTTACATGTTTGTACTGGTCTCTTTGATTTACATGTTTGTATTGGTCTCATAGATTTACATGTTTGTATTGGTCTCTTTGATTTTCATGTTTGTATTGATCTCTTTGATTTACATGTTTGTATTGGTCTCTTTGATTTACATGTTTGTACTGGTCTCTTTGATTTACATGTTTGTATTGGTCTCATAGATTTACATGTTTGTATTGGTCTCTTTGATTTTCATGTTTGTATTGGTCTCTTTGATTTACATCTTTGTATTGGTCTCTTTGATTTACATGTTTGTACTGGTCTCTTTGATTTACATGTTTGTATTGGTCTCATAGATTTACATGTTTGTATTGGTCTCTTTGATTTACATGTTTGTACTGGTCTCTTTGATTTACATGTTTGTATTGGTCTCTTTGATTTACATGTTTGTATTGGTCTCTTTGATTTACATGTTTGTACTGGTCTCTTTGATTTACATGTTTGTATTGGTCTCACAGATTTACATGTTTGTATTGGTCTCTTTGATTTACATGTTTGTATTGGTCTCTTTGATTTACATGTTTGTATTGGTCTCTTTGATTTACATGTTTGTATTGGTCTCTTTGATTTATATGTTTGTATTGGTCTCTTTGATTTACATGTTTGTACTGGTCTCTTTGATTTACATGTTTGTATTGGTCTCATAGATTTACATGTTTGTATTGGTCTCTTTGATTTACATGTTTGTATTGGTCTCTTTGATTTACATGTTTGTACTGCTCTCTTTGATTTACATGTTTGTATTGGTCTCTTTGATTTACATGTTTGTATTGGTCTCTTTGATTTACATGTTTGTACTGGTCTCTTTGATTTACATGTTTGTACTGGTCTCTTTGATTTACATGTTTGTACTGATCTCTTTGATTTACATGTTTGTATTGGTCTCTTTGATTTACATGTTTGTATTGGTCTCTTTGATTTACATGTTTGTACTGGTCTCTTTGATTTACATGTTTGTACTGGTCTCTTTGATTTACATGTTTGTATTGGTCTCTTTGATTTACATGTTTGTACTGGTCTCTTTGATTTACATGTTTGTATTGGTCTCTTTGATTTACATGTTTGTACTGGTCTCTTTGATTTACATGTTTGTACTGGTCTCTTTGATTTACATGTTTGTATTGGTCTCTTTGATTTACATGTTTGTATTGGTCTCTTTGATTTACATGTTTGTACTGGTCTCTTTGATTTACATGTTTGTATTGGTCTCATAGATTTACATGTTTGTATTTGTCTCTTTCATTTACATGTTTGTACTGGTGTCTTTGATTTACATGTTTGTATTGGTCTCTTTGATTAACATGTTTTTATTGGTCTCTTTGATTTACATGTTTGTACTGGTCTCTTTGATTTACATGTTTGTATTGGTCTCATAGATTTACATGTTTGTATTGGTCTCTTTGATTTACATGTTTGTACTGGTCTCTTTGATTTACATGTTTGTATTGGTCTCTTTGATTTACATGTTTGTATTGGTCTCTTTGATTTACATGTTTGTATTGGTTTCTTTGATTTACATGTTTGTACTGGTCTCTTTGATTTACATGTTTGTATTGGTCTCATAGATTTACATGTTTGTATTGGTCTCTTTGATTTACATGTTTGTACTGGTCTCTTTGATTTACATGTTTGTATTGGTCTCTTTGATTTACATGTTTGTATTGGTCTCTTTGATTTACATGTTTGTACTGGTCTCTTTGATTTACATGTTTGTATTGGTCTCATAGATTTACATGTTTGTATTGGTCTCTTTGATTTACATGTTTGTACTGGTCTCTTTGATTTACATGTTTGCATTGGTCTCTTTGATTTACATGTTTGTATTGGTCTCTTTGATTTACATGTTTGTACTGGTCTCTTTGATTTACATGTTTGTATTGGTCTCTTTGATTTACATGTTTGTACTGGTCTCTTTGATTTACATGTTTGTATTGGTCTCATAGATTTACATGTTTGTATTGGTCTCTTTGATTTACATGTTTGTACTGGTCTCTTTGATTTACATGTTTGTATTGGTCTCTTTGATTTACATGTTTGTACTGGTCTCTTTGATTTACATGTTTGTACTGGTCTCTTTGATTTACATGTTTGTATTGGTCTCTTTGATTTACATGTTTGTATTGGTCTCTTTGATTTACATGTTTGTATTGGCCTCATAGATTTCCATGTTTGTATTGGTCTCTTTGATTTACATGTTTGTATTGGTTTCTTTGATTTACATGTTTGTATTGGCCTCATAGATTTACATGTTTGTATTGGTCTCTTTGATTTACATGTTTGTACTGGTCTCTTTGATTTACATGTTTGTACTGGTCTCTTTGATTTACATGTTTGTACTGGTCTCTTTGATTTACATGTTTGTATTGGTCTCTTTGATTTACATGTTTGTATTGGTCTCTTTGATTTACATGTTTGTATTGGCCTCATAGATTTACATGTTTGTATTGGTCTCTTTGATTTACATGTTTGTATTGGTCTCATAGATTTACATGTTTGTATTGGTCTATTTGATTTACATGTTTGTACTGGTCTGTTTGATTTACATGTTTGTATTGGTCTCTTTGATTTACATGTTTGTACTGGTCTCTTTGATTTACATGTTTGTACTGGTCTCTTTGATTTACATGTTTGTATTGGTCTCTTTGATTTACATGTTTGTATTGGTCTCTTTGATTTACATGTTTGTATTGGCCTCATAGATTTCCATGTTTGTATTGGTCTCTTTGATTTACATGTTTGTATTGGTCTCTTTGATTTACATGTTTGTATTGGCCTCATAGATTTACATGTTTGTATTGGTCTCTTTGATTTACATGTTTGTATTGACCTCATAGATTTACATGTTTGTATTGGTCTCTTTGATTTACATGTTTGTATTGGCTTCATAGATTTACATGTTTGTATTGGCCTCATAGATTTACATGTTTGTATTGGTCTCTTTGATTTACATGTTTGTATTGGCCTCATAGATTTACATGTTTGTATTGGTCTCTTTGATTTACATGTTTGTATTGGTCTCTTTGATTTACATGTTTGTATTGGTCTCTTTGATTTACATGTTTGTACTGGTCTCTTTGATTTACATGTTTGTACTGGCCTCTTTGATTTACATGTTTGTATTGGTCTCTTTGATTTACATGTTTGTACTGGTCTCTTTGATTTACATGTTTGTACTGGTCTCTTTGACTTACATGTTTGTATTGGCCTCTTTGATTTACAAGTTTGTATTGGTCTCTTTGATTTACACGTTTGTACTGGTCTCTTTGATTTACATGTTTGTATTGGTCTCTTTGATTTACATGTTTGTATTGGTCTCTTTGATTTACATGTTTGTATTGGCCTCTTTGATTTACATGTTTGTATTGGTCTCTTTGATTTACATGTTTGTATTGGCCTCTTTGATTTACATGTTTGTATTGGTCTCTTTGATTTACATGTTTGTATTGGCCTCTTTGATTTACATGTTTGTATTGGTCTCTTTGATTTACATGTTTGTACTGGTCTCTTTGATTTACATGTTTGTATTGGTCTCATAGATTTACATGTTTGTACTGGTCTCTTTGATTTACATGTTTGTATTGGTCTCATTGATTTACATGTTTGTATTGGTCTCTTTGATTTACATGTTTGTACTGGTCTCTTTGATTTACATGTTTGTATTGGTCTCATAGATTTACATGTTTGTATTGGCCTCATAGATTTACATGTTTGTACTGGCCTCTTTGATTTACATGTTTGTATTGGCCTCATAGATTTACATGTTTGTACTGGTCTCTTTGATTTACATGTTTGTATTGGCCTCTTTCATTTACATGTTTGTACTGGTCTCTTTGATTTACATGTTTGTATTGGTCTCTTTGATTTACATGTTTGTATTGGTCTCATAGATTTACATGTTTGTATTGGTCTCTTTGATTTACATGTTGGTATTGGTCTCTTTGATTTACATGTTTGTATTGGTCTCATAGATTTACATGTTTGTATTGGTCTCATAGATTTACATCTTTGTACTGGTCTCTTTGATTTACATGTTTGTACTGGCCTCTTTGATTTACATGTTTGTATTGGCCTCATAGATTTACATGTTTGTATTGGTCTCTTTGATTTACATGTTTGTACTGGTCTCTTTGATTTACATGTTTGTATTGGCCTCTTTGATTTACATGTTTGTATTGGTCTCTTTGATTTACATGTTTGTACTGGTCTCTTTGATTTACATGTTTGTACTGGTCTCTTTGATTTACATGTTTGTACTGGCCTCTTTGATTTACATGTTTGTACTGGTCTCTTTGATTTACATGTTTGTACTGGCCTCTTTGATTTACATGTTTGTACTGGTCTCTTTGATTTACATGTTTGTATTGGCCGCATAAATTTACATGTTTGTATTGGTCTCATAGATTTACATGTTTGTATTGGTCTCATAGACTTACATGTTTGTACTGGTCTCTTTGATTTACATGTTTGTACTGGCCTCTTTGATTTACATGTTTGTATTGGCCTCATAGATTTACATGTTTGTATTGGTCTCTTTGATTTACATGTTTGTACTGGTCTCTTTCATTTACATGTTTGTACTGATCTCTTTGATTTACATGTTTGTATTGGCCTCTTTGATTTACATGTTTGTATTGGTCTCTTTGATTTACATGTTTGTACTGGTCTCTTTGATTTACATGTTTGTACTGGTCTCTTTGATTTACATGTTTGTACTGGACTCTTTGATTTACATGTTTGTATTGGTCTCTTTGATTTACATGTTTGTACTGGTCTCTTTGAATTACATGTTTGTACTGGTCTCTTTGATTTACATGTTTGTATTGGTCTCTTTGATTTACATGTTTGTATTGGTCTCTTTGATTTACATGTTTGTATTGGTCTCTTTGATTTACATGTTTGTACTGGTCTCTTTGATTTACATGTTTGTATTGGTCTCTTTGATTTACATGTTTGTATTGGTCTCTTTGATTTACATGTTTGTACTGGTCTCTTTGATTTACATGTTTGTATTGGTCTCTTTGATTTACATGTTTGTATTGGTCTCTTTGGTTTACATGTTTGTATTGGTCTCATAGATTTACATGTTTGTACTGGTCTCTTTGATTTACATGTTTGTATTGGTCTCTTTGATTTACATGTTTGTATTGGTCTCTTTGATTTACATGTTTGTACTGGTCTCTTTGATTTACATGTTTGTATTGGTCTTATAGATTTACATGTTTGTATTGGTCTCTTTGATTTTCATGTTTGTATTGGTCTCTTTGATTTACATGTTTGTATTGGTCTCTTTGATTTACATGTTTGTATTGGTCTCTTTGATTTACATGTTTGTATTGGTCTCTTTGATTTACATGTTTGTATTGGCCTCTTTGATTTACATGTTTGTATTGGTCTCTTTGATTTACATGTTTGTATTGGCCTCTTTGATTTACATGTTTGTATTGGTCTCTTTGATTTACATGTTTGTATTGGCCTCTTTGATTTACATGTTTGTATTGGTCTCTTTGATTTACATGTTTGTACTGGTCTCTTTGATTTACATGTTTGTATTGGTCTCATAGATTTACATGTTTGTACTGGTCTCTTTGATTTACATGTTTGTATTGGTCTCATTGATTTACATGTTTGTATTGGTCTCTTTGATTTACATGTTTGTACTGGTCTCTTTGATTTACATGTTTGTATTGGTCTCATAGATTTACATGTTTGTATTGGTCTCATAGATTTACATGTTTGTACTGGCCTCTTTGATTTACATGTTTGTATTGGCCTCATAGATTTACATGTTTGTACTGGTCTCTTTGATTTACATGTTTGTATTGGCCTCTTTCATTTACATGTTTGTACTGGTCTCTTTGATTTACATGTTTGTATTGGTCTCTTTGATTTACATGTTTGTATTGGTCTCATAGATTTACATGTTTGTATTGGTCTCTTTGATTTACATGTTGGTATTGGTCTCTTTGATTTACATGTTTGTATTGGTCTCATAGATTTACATGTTTGTATTGGTCTCATAGATTTACATCTTTGTACTGGTCTCTTTGATTTACATGTTTGTACTGGCCTCTTTGATTTACATGTTTGTATTGGCCTCATAGATTTACATGTTTGTATTGGTCTCTTTGATTTACATGTTTGTACTGGTCTCTTTGATTTACATGTTTGTATTGGCCTCTTTGATTTACATGTTTGTATTGGTCTCTTTGATTTACATGTTTGTACTGGTCTCTTTGATTTACATGTTTGTACTGGTCTCTTTGATTTACATGTTTGTACTGGCCTCTTTGATTTACATGTTTGTACTGGTCTCTTTGATTTACATGTTTGTACTGGCCTCTTTGATTTACATGTTTGTACTGGTCTCTTTGATTTACATGTTTGTATTGGCCGCATAAATTTACATGTTTGTATTGGTCTCATAGATTTACATGTTTGTATTGGTCTCATAGACTTACATGTTTGTACTGGTCTCTTTGATTTACATGTTTGTACTGGCCTCTTTGATTTACATGTTTGTATTGGCCTCATAGATTTACATGTTTGTATTGGTCTCTTTGATTTACATGTTTGTACTGGTCTCTTTCATTTACATGTTTGTACTGATCTCTTTGATTTACATGTTTGTATTGGCCTCTTTGATTTACATGTTTGTATTGGTCTCTTTGATTTACATGTTTGTACTGGTCTCTTTGATTTACATGTTTGTACTGGTCTCTTTGATTTACATGTTTGTACTGGACTCTTTGATTTACATGTTTGTATTGGTCTCTTTGATTTACATGTTTGTACTGGTCTCTTTGAATTACATGTTTGTACTGGTCTCTTTGATTTACATGTTTGTATTGGTCTCTTTGATTTACATGTTTGTATTGGTCTCTTTGATTTACATGTTTGTATTGGTCTCTTTGATTTACATGTTTGTACTGGTCTCTTTGATTTACATGTTTGTATTGGTCTCTTTGATTTACATGTTTGTATTGGTCTCTTTGATTTACATGTTTGTACTGGTCTCTTTGATTTACATGTTTGTATTGGTCTCTTTGATTTACATGTTTGTATTGGTCTCTTTGGTTTACATGTTTGTATTGGTCTCATAGATTTACATGTTTGTACTGGTCTCTTTGATTTACATGTTTGTATTGGTCTCTTTGATTTACATGTTTGTATTGGTCTCTTTGATTTACATGTTTGTACTGGTCTCTTTGATTTACATGTTTGTATTGGTCTCATAGATTTACATGTTTGTATTGGTCTCTTTGATTTTCATGTTTGTATTGGTCTCTTTGATTTACATGTTTGTATTGGTCTCTTTGATTTACATGTTTGTACTGGTCTCTTTGATTTACATGTTTGTATTGGTCTCATAGATTTACATGTTTGTATTGGTCTCTTTGATTTACATGTTTGTACTGGTCTCTTTGATTTACATGTTTGTATTGGTCTCTTTGATTTACATGTTGGTATTGGTCTCTTTGATTTACATGTTTGTATTGGTCTCATAGATTTACATGTTTGTATTGGTCTCATAGATTTACATGTTTGCATTGGTCTCTTTGATTTACATGTTTGTACTGGTCTCTTTGATTTACATGTTTGTTCTGGCCTCTTTGATTTACATGTTTGTATTGGTCTCTTTGATTTACATGTTTGTATTGGTCTCTTTGATTTACATGTTTGTATTGGTCTCTTTGATTTACATGTTTGTACTGGACTCTTTGATTTACATGTTTGTACTGGTCTCTTTGATTTACATGTTTGTATTGGTCTCATAGATTTACATGTTTGTATTGGTCTCATAGATTTACATGTTTGTACTGGCCTCTTTGATTTACATGTTTGTACTGGTCTCTTTGATTTACATGTTTGTACTGGTCTCTTTGATTTACATGTTTGTACTGGTCTCTTTGATTTACATGTTTGTATTGGCCTCTTTGTTTTACATGTTTGTACTGGTCTCTTTGATTTACATGTTTGTATTGGTCTCTTTGATTTACATGTTTGTATTGGTCTCATAGATTTACATGTTTGTATTGGTCTCTTTGATTTACAAGTTGGTATTGGTCTCTTTGATTTACATGTTTGTATTGGTCTCATAGATTTACATGTTTGTATTGGTCTCATAGATTTACATGTTTGTACTGGTCTCTTTGATTTACATGTTTGTATTGGTCTGATAGATTTACATGTTTGTATTGGTCTCAAAGATTTACATGTTTGTACTGGCCTCTTTGATTTACATGTTTGTATTGGCCTCATAGATTTACATGTTTGTACTGGTCTCTTTGATTTACATGTTTGTATTGGCCTCTTTGATTTACATGTTTGTACTGGTCTCTTTGATTTACATGTTTGTATTGGTCTCTTTGATTTACATGTTTGTATTGGTCTCATAGATTTACATGTTTGTATTGGTCTGATAGATTTACATGTTTGTATTGGTCTCATAGATTTACATGTTTGTACTGGTCTCTTTGATTTACATGTTTGTATTGGTCTCTTTGATTTACATGTTTGTATTGGTCTCTTTGATTTACATGTTTGTACTGGTCTCTTTGATTTACATGTTTGTATTGGTCTCTTTGATTTACATGTTTGTACTGGTCTCTTTGATTTACATGTTTGTATTGGTCTCATAGATTTACATGTTTGTACTGGTCTCTTTGATTTACATGTTTGTATTGGTCTCTTTGATTTACATGTTTGTATTGGTCTCTTTGATTTACATGTTTGTACTGGTCTCTTTGATTTACATGTTTGTATTGGTCTCATAGATTTACATGTTTGTATTGGTCTCTTTGATTTTCATGTTTGTATTGGTCTCTTTGATTTACATGTTTGTATTGGTCTCTTTGATTTACATGTTTGTACTGGTCTCTTTGATTTACATGTTTGTATTGGTCTCATAGATTTACATGTTTGTATTGGTCTCTTTGATTTACATGTTTGTACTGGTCTCTTTGATTTACATGTTTGTATTGGTCTCTTTGATTTACATGTTTGTATTGGTCTCTTTGATTTACATGTTTGTACTGGTCTCTTTGATTTACATGTTTGTATTGGTCTCTTTGATTTACATGTTTGTATTGGTCTCTTTGATTTACATGTTTGTATTGGTCTCTTTGATTTACATGTTTGTATTGGTCTCTTTGATTTACATGTTTGTATTGGTCTCTTTGATTTACATGTTTGTATTGGTCTCTTTGATTTACATGTTTGTACTGGTCTCTTTGATTTACATGTTTGTATTGGTCTCATAGATTTACATGTTTGTATTGGTCTCTTTGATTTACATGTTTGTATTGGTCTCTTTGATTTACATGTTTGTACTGCTCTCTTTGATTTACATGTTTGTATTGGTCTCTTTGATTTACATGTTTGTATTGGTCTCTTTGATTTACATGTTTGTACTGGTCTCTTTGATTTACATGTTTGTACTGGTCTCTTTGATTTACATGTTTGTACTGGTCTCTTTGATTTACATGTTTGTATTGGTCTCTTTGATTTACATGTTTGTATTGGTCTCTTTGATTTACATGTTTGTACTGGTCTCTTTGATTTACATGTTTGTACTGGTCTCTTTGATTTACATGTTTGTATTGGTCTCTTTGATTTACATGTTTGTACTGGTCTCTTTGATTTACATGTTTGTATTGGTCTCTTTGATTTACATGTTTGTACTGGTCTCTTTGATTTACATGTTTGTACTGGTCTCTTTGATTTACATGTTTGTATTGGTCTCTTTGATTTACATGTTTGTATTGGTCTCTTTGATTTACATGTTTGTACTGGTCTCTTTGATTTACATGTTTGTATTGGTCTCATAGATTTACATGTTTGTATTTGTCTCTTTCATTTACATGTTTGTACTGGTGTCTTTGATTTACATGTTTGTATTGGTCTCTTTGATTAACATGTTTTTATTGGTCTCTTTGATTTACATGTTTGTACTGGTGTCTTTGATTTACATGTTTGTATTGGTCTCATAGATTTACATGTTTGTATTGGTCTCTTTGATTTACATGTTTGTACTGGTCTCTTTGATTTACATGTTTGTATTGGTCTCTTTGATTTACATGTTTGTATTGGTCTCTTTGATTTACATGTTTGTATTGGTTTCTTTGATTTACATGTTTGTACTGGTCTCTTTGATTTACATGTTTGTATTGGTCTCATAGATTTACATGTTTGTAATGGTCTCTTTGATTTACATGTTTGTACTGGTCTCTTTGATTTACATGTTTGTATTGGTCTCTTTGATTTACATGTTTGTATTGGTCTCTTTGATTTACATGTTTGTACTGGTCTCTTTGATTTACATGTTTGTATTGGTCTCATAGATTTACATGTTTGTATTGGTCTCTTTGATTTACATGTTTGTACTGGTCTCTTTGATTTACATGTTTGTATTGGTCTCTTTGATTTACATGTTTGTATTGGTCTCTTTGATTTACATGTTTGTATTGGTCTCTTTGATTTACATGTTTGTATTGGTCTCTTTGATTTACATGTTTGTACTGGTCTCTTTGATTTACATGTTTGTATTGGTCTCATAGATTTACATGTTTGTATTGGTCTCTTTGATTTACATGTTTGTACTGGTCTCTTTGATTTACATGTTTGTATTGGTCTCTTTGATTTACATGTTTGTACTGGTCTCTTTGATTTACATGTTTGTACTGGTCTCTTTGATTTACATGTTTGTATTGGTCTCTTTGATTTACATGTTTGTATTGGTCTCTTTGATTTACATGTTTGTATTGGCCTCATAGATTTCCATGTTTGTATTGGTCTCTTTGATTTACATGTTTGTATTGGTCTCTTTGATTTACATGTTTGTATTGGCCTCATAGATTTACATGTTTGTATTGGTCTCTTTGATTTACATGTTTGTACTGGTCTCTTTGATTTACATGTTTGTACTGGTCTCTTTGATTTACATGTTTGTACTGGTCTCTTTGACTTACATGTTTGTATTGGTCTCTTTGATTTACATGTTTGTATTGGTCTCTTTGATTTCATGTTTGTATTGGCCTCATAGATTTACATGTTTGTATTGGTCTCATAGATTTACATGTTTGTATTGGTCTATTTGATTTACATGTTTGTACTGGTCTGTTTGATTTACATGTTTGTATTGGTCTCTTTGATTTACATGTTTGTACTGGTCTCTTTGATTTACATGTTTGTATTGGTCTCTTTGATTTACATGTTTGTATTGGCCTCATAGATTTCCATGTTTGTATTGGTCTCTTTGATTTACATGTTTGTATTGGTCTCTTTGATTTACATGTTTGTATTGGCCTCATAGATTTACATGTTTGTATTGGTCTCTTTGATTTACATGTTTGTATTGACCTCATAGATTTACATGTTTGTATTGGTCTCTTTGATTTACATGTTTGTATTGGCTTCATAGATTTACATGTTTGTATTGGCCTCATAGATTTACATGTTTGTATTGGTCTCTTTGATTTACATGTTTGTATTGGCCTCATAGATTTACATGTTTGTATTGGTCTCTTTGATTTACATGTTTGTATTGGTCTCTTTGATTTACATGTTTGTATTGGTCTCTTTGATTTACATGTTTGTACTGGTCTCTTTGATTTACATGTTTGTACTGGCCTCTTTGATTTACATGTTTGTATTGGTCTCTTTGATTTACATGTTTGTACTGGTCTCTTTGATTTACATGTTTGTACTGGTCTCTTTGACTTACATGTTTGTATTGGCCTCTTTGATTTACAAGTTTGTATTGGTCTCTTTGATTTACACGTTTGTACTGGTCTCTTTGATTTAGATGTTTGTATTGGTCTCTTTGATTTACATGTTTGTATTGGTCTCTTTGATTTACATGTTTGTATTGGCCTCTTTGATTTACATGTTTGTATTGGTCTCTTTGATTTACATGTTTGTATTGGCCTCTTTGATTTACATGTTTGTATTGGTGTCTTTGATTTACATGTTTGTATTGGCCTCTTTGATTTACATGTTTGTATTGGTCTCTTTGATTTACATGTTTGTACTGGTCTCTTTGATTTACATGTTTGTATTGGTCTCATAGATTTACATGTTTGTACTGGTCTCTTTGATTTACATGTTTGTATTGGTCTCATTGATTTACATGTTTGTATTGGTCTCTTTGATTTACATGTTTGTACTGGTCTCTTTGATTTACATGTTTGTATTGGTCTCATAGATTTACATGTTTGTATTGATCTCATAGATTTACCTGTTTGTACTGGCCTCTTTGATTTACATGTTTGTATTGGCCTCATAGATTTACATGTTTGTACTGGTCTCTTTGATTTACATGTTTGTATTGGCCTCTTTCATTTACATGTTTGTACTGGTCTCTTTGATTTACATGTTTGTATTGGTCTCTTTGATTTACATGTTTGTATTGGTCTCATAGATTTACATGTTTGTATTGGTCTCTTTGATTTACATGTTGGTATTGGTCTCTTTGATTTACATGTTTGTATTGGTCTCATAGATTTACATGTTTGTATTGGTCTCATAGATTTACATCTTTGTACTGGTCTCTTTGATTTACATGTTTGTACTGGCCTCTTTGATTTACATGTTTGTATTGGCCTCATAGATTTACATGTTTGTATTGGTCTCTTTGATTTACATGTTTGTACTGGTCTCTTTGATTTACATGTTTGTATTGGCCTCTTTGATTTACATGTTTGTATTGGTCTCTTTGATTTACATGTTTGTACTGGTCTCTTTGATTTACATGTTTGTACTGGTCTCTTTGATTTACATGTTTGTACTGGCCTCTTTGATTTACATGTTTGTACTGGTCTCTTTGATTTACATGTTTGTACTGGCCTCTTTGATTTACATGTTTGTACTGGTCTCTTTGATTTACATGTTTGTATTGGCCGCATAAATTTACATGTTTGTATTGGTCTCATAGATTTACATGTTTGTATTGGTCTCATAGACTTACATGTTTGTACTGGTCTCTTTGATTTACATGTTTGTACTGGCCTCTTTGATTTACATGTTTGTATTGGCCTCATAGATTTACATGTTTGTATTGGTCTCTTTGATTTACATGTTTGTACTGGTCTCTTTCATTTACATGTTTGTACTGATCTCTTTGATTTACATGTTTGTATTGGCCTCTTTGATTTACATGTTTGTATTGGTCTCTTTGATTTACATGTTTGTACTGGTCTCTTTGATTTACATGTTTGTACTGGTTTCTTTGATTTACATGTTTGTACTGGTCTCTTTGATTTACATGTTTGTACTGGTCTCTTTGATTTACATGTTTGTACTGGACTCTTTGATTTACATGTTTGTATTGGTCTCTTTGATTTACATGTTTGTACTGGTCTCTTTGAATTACATGTTTGTACTGGTCTCTTTGATTTACATGTTTGTATTGGTCTCTTTGATTTACATGTTTGTATTGGTCTCTTTGATTTACATGTTTGTATTGGTCTCTTTGATTTACATGTTTGTACTGGTCTCTTTGATTTACATGTTTGTATTGGTCTCTTTGATTTACATGTTTGTATTGGTCTCTTTGATTTACATGTTTGTACTGGTCTCTTTGATTTACATGTTTGTATTGGTCTCTTTGATTTACATGTTTGTATTGGTCTCTTTGATTTACATGTTTGTACTGGTCTCTTTGGTTTACATGTTTGTATTGGTCTCATAGATTTACATGTTTGTACTGGTCTCTTTGATTTACATGTTTGTATTGGTCTCTTTGATTTACATGTTTGTATTGGTCTCTTTGATTTACATGTTTGTACTGGTCTCTTTGATTTACATGTTTGTATTGGTCTCATAGATTTACATGTTTGTATTGGTCTCTTTGATTTTCATGTTTGTATTGGTCTCTTTGATTTACATGTTTGTATTGGTCTCTTTGATTTACATGTTTGTACTGGTCTCTTTGATTTACATGTTTGTATTGGTCTCATAGATTTACATGTTTGTATTGGTCTCTTTGATTTACATGTTTGTACTGGTCTCTTTGATTTACATGTTTGTATTGGTCTCTTTGATTTACATGTTTGTATTGGTCTCTTTGATTTACATGTTTGTACTGGTCTCTTTGATTTACATGTTTGTTTTGGTCTCACAGATTTACATGTTTGTATTGGTCTCTTTGATTTACATGTTTGTATTGGTCTCTTTGATTTACATGTTTGTATTGGTCTCTTTGATTTACATGTTTGTATTGGTCTCTTTGATTTACATGTTTGTATTGGTCTCTTTGATTTACATGTTTGTACTGGTCTCTTTGATTTACATGTTTGTATTGGTCTCATAGATTTACATGTTTGTATTGGTCTCTTTGATTTACATGTTTGTATTGGTCTCTTTGATTTACATGTTTGTACTGGTCTCTTTGATTTACATGTTTGTATTGGTCTCTTTGATTTACATGTTTGTATTGGTCTCTTTGATTTACATGTTTGTACTGGTCTGTTTGATTTACATGTTTGTACTGGTCTCTTTGATTTACATGTTTGTACTGGTCTCTTTGATTTACATGTTTGTACTGGTCTCTTTGATTTACATGTTTGTATTGGTCTCTTTGATTTACATGTTTGTACTGGTCTCTTTGATTTACATGTTTGTATTGGTCTCTTTGATTTACATGTTTGTACTGGTCTCTTTGATTTACATGTTTGTACTGGTCTCTTTGATTTACATGTTTGTATTGGTCTCTTTGATTTACATGTTTGTATTGGTCTCTTTGATTTACATGTTTGTACTGGTCTCTTTGATTTACATGTTTGTATTGGTCTCATAGATTTACATGTTTTTATTTGTCTCTTTCATTTACATGTTTGTACTGGTGTCTTTGATTTACATGTTTGTATTGGTCTCTTTGATTAACATGTTTTTATTGGTCTCTTTGATTTACATGTTTGTACTGGTCTCTTTGATTTACATGTTTGTATTGGTCTCATAGATTTACATGTTTGTATTGGTCTCTTTGATTTACATGTTTGTACTGGTCTCTTTGATTTACATGTTTGTATTGGTCTCTTTGATTTACATGTTTGTATTGGTCTCTTTGATTTACATGTTTGTATTGGTTTCTTTGATTTACATGTTTGTACTGGTCTCTTTGATTTACATGTTTGTATTGGTCTCATAGATTTACATGTTTGTATTGGTCTCTTTGATTTACATGTTTGTACTGGTCTCTTTGATTTACATGTTTGTATTGGTCTCTTTGATTTACATGTTTGTATTGGTCTCTTTGATTTACATGTTTGTACTGGTCTCTTTGATTTACATGTTTGTATTGGTCTCATAGATTTACATGTTTGTATTGGTCTCTTTGATTTACATGTTTGTACTGGTCTCTTTGATTTACATGTTTGCATTGGTCTCTTTGATTTACATGTTTGTATTGGTCTCTTTGATTTACATGTTTGTACTGGTCTCTTTGATTTACATGTTTGTATTGGTCTCTTTGATTTACATGTTTGTACTGGTCTCTTTGATTTACATGTTTGTATTGGTCTCATAGATTTACATGTTTGTATTGGTCTCTTTGATTTACATGTTTGTACTGGTCTCTTTGATTTACATGTTTGTATTGGTCTCTTTGATTTACATGTTTGTACTGGTCTCTTTGATTTACATGTTTGTACTGGTCTCTTTGATTTACATGTTTGTATTGGTCTCTTTGATTTACATGTTTGTATTGGTCTCTTTGATTTACATGTTTGTATTGGCCTCATAGATTTCCATGTTTGTATTGGTCTCTTTGATTTACATGTTTGTATTGGTTTCTTTGATTTACATGTTTGTATTGGCCTCATAGATTTACATGTTTGTATTGGTCTCTTTGATTTACATGTTTGTACTGGTCTCTTTGAT
This sequence comes from Bathymodiolus septemdierum, assembly GCA_963383655.1. Classification (NCBI taxonomy): domain Eukaryota; kingdom Metazoa; phylum Mollusca; class Bivalvia; order Mytilida; family Modiolidae; genus Bathymodiolus; species Bathymodiolus septemdierum. The sequence continues at coordinate 6,869 of CAUJNP010000015.1, read as the reverse complement.
TTACATGTTTGTACTGGTCTCTTTGATTTACATGTTTGTACTGGTCTCTTTGATTTACATGTTTGTATTGGTCTCTTTGATTTACATGTTTGTATTGGTCTCTTTGATTTACATGTTTGTATTGGCCTCATAGATTTACATGTTTGTATTGGTCTCTTTGATTTACATGTTTGTATTGGTCTCATAGATTTACATGTTTGTATTGGTCTCTTTGATTTACATGTTTGTATTGGTCTCTTTGATTTACATGTTTGTACTGCTCTCTTTGATTTACATGTTTGTATTGGTCTCTTTGATTTACATGTTTGTATTGGTCTCTTTGATTTACATGTTTGTACTGGTCTCTTTGATTTACATGTTTGTACTGGTCTCTTTGATTTACATGTTTGTACTGATCTCTTTGATTTACATGTTTGTATTGGTCTCTTTGATTTACATGTTTGTATTGGTCTCTTTGATTTACATGTTTGTACTGGTCTCTTTGATTTACATGTTTGTACTGGTCTCTTTGATTTACATGTTTGTATTGGTCTCTTTGATTTACATGTTTGTACTGGTCTCTTTGATTTACATGTTTGTATTGGTCTCTTTGATTTACATGTTTGTACTGGTCTCTTTGATTTACATGTTTGTACTGGTCTCTTTGATTTACATGTTTGTATTGGTCTCTTTGATTTACATGTTTGTATTGGTCTCTTTGATTTACATGTTTGTACTGGTCTCTTTGATTTACATGTTTGTATTGGTCTCATAGATTTACATGTTTGTATTTGTCTCTTTCATTTACATGTTTGTACTGGTGTCTTTGATTTACATGTTTGTATTGGTCTCTTTGATTAACATGTTTTTATTGGTCTCTTTGATTTACATGTTTGTACTGGTCTCTTTGATTTACATGTTTGTATTGGTCTCATAGATTTACATGTTTGTATTGGTCTCTTTGATTTACATGTTTGTACTGGTCTCTTTGATTTACATGTTTGTATTGGTCTCTTTGATTTACATGTTTGTATTGGTCTCTTTGATTTACATGTTTGTATTGGTTTCTTTGATTTACATGTTTGTACTGGTCTCTTTGATTTACATGTTTGTATTGGTCTCATAGATTTACATGTTTGTATTGGTCTCTTTGATTTACATGTTTGTACTGGTCTCTTTGATTTACATGTTTGTATTGGTCTCTTTGATTTACATGTTTGTATTGGTCTCTTTGATTTACATGTTTGTACTGGTCTCTTTGATTTACATGTTTGTATTGGTCTCATAGATTTACATGTTTGTATTGGTCTCTTTGATTTACATGTTTGTACTGGTCTCTTTGATTTACATGTTTGCATTGGTCTCTTTGATTTACATGTTTGTATTGGTCTCTTTGATTTACATGTTTGTACTGGTCTCTTTGATTTACATGTTTGTATTGGTCTCTTTGATTTACATGTTTGTACTGGTCTCTTTGATTTACATGTTTGTATTGGTCTCATAGATTTACATGTTTGTATTGGTCTCTTTGATTTACATGTTTGTACTGGTCTCTTTGATTTACATGTTTGTATTGGTCTCTTTGATTTACATGTTTGTACTGGTCTCTTTGATTTACATGTTTGTACTGGTCTCTTTGATTTACATGTTTGTATTGGTCTCTTTGATTTACATGTTTGTATTGGTCTCTTTGATTTACATGTTTGTATTGGCCTCATAGATTTCCATGTTTGTATTGGTCTCTTTGATTTACATGTTTGTATTGGTTTCTTTGATTTACATGTTTGTATTGGCCTCATAGATTTACATGTTTGTATTGGTCTCTTTGATTTACATGTTTGTACTGGTCTCTTTGATTTACATGTTTGTACTGGTCTCTTTGATTTACATGTTTGTACTGGTCTCTTTGATTTACATGTTTGTATTGGTCTCTTTGATTTACATGTTTGTATTGGTCTCTTTGATTTACATGTTTGTATTGGCCTCATAGATTTACATGTTTGTATTGGTCTCTTTGATTTACATGTTTGTATTGGTCTCATAGATTTACATGTTTGTATTGGTCTATTTGATTTACATGTTTGTACTGGTCTGTTTGATTTACATGTTTGTATTGGTCTCTTTGATTTACATGTTTGTACTGGTCTCTTTGATTTACATGTTTGTACTGGTCTCTTTGATTTACATGTTTGTATTGGTCTCTTTGATTTACATGTTTGTATTGGTCTCTTTGATTTACATGTTTGTATTGGCCTCATAGATTTCCATGTTTGTATTGGTCTCTTTGATTTACATGTTTGTATTGGTCTCTTTGATTTACATGTTTGTATTGGCCTCATAGATTTACATGTTTGTATTGGTCTCTTTGATTTACATGTTTGTATTGACCTCATAGATTTACATGTTTGTATTGGTCTCTTTGATTTACATGTTTGTATTGGCTTCATAGATTTACATGTTTGTATTGGCCTCATAGATTTACATGTTTGTATTGGTCTCTTTGATTTACATGTTTGTATTGGCCTCATAGATTTACATGTTTGTATTGGTCTCTTTGATTTACATGTTTGTATTGGTCTCTTTGATTTACATGTTTGTATTGGTCTCTTTGATTTACATGTTTGTACTGGTCTCTTTGATTTACATGTTTGTACTGGCCTCTTTGATTTACATGTTTGTATTGGTCTCTTTGATTTACATGTTTGTACTGGTCTCTTTGATTTACATGTTTGTACTGGTCTCTTTGACTTACATGTTTGTATTGGCCTCTTTGATTTACAAGTTTGTATTGGTCTCTTTGATTTACACGTTTGTACTGGTCTCTTTGATTTACATGTTTGTATTGGTCTCTTTGATTTACATGTTTGTATTGGTCTCTTTGATTTACATGTTTGTATTGGCCTCTTTGATTTACATGTTTGTATTGGTCTCTTTGATTTACATGTTTGTATTGGCCTCTTTGATTTACATGTTTGTATTGGTCTCTTTGATTTACATGTTTGTATTGGCCTCTTTGATTTACATGTTTGTATTGGTCTCTTTGATTTACATGTTTGTACTGGTCTCTTTGATTTACATGTTTGTATTGGTCTCATAGATTTACATGTTTGTACTGGTCTCTTTGATTTACATGTTTGTATTGGTCTCATTGATTTACATGTTTGTATTGGTCTCTTTGATTTACATGTTTGTACTGGTCTCTTTGATTTACATGTTTGTATTGGTCTCATAGATTTACATGTTTGTATTGGCCTCATAGATTTACATGTTTGTACTGGCCTCTTTGATTTACATGTTTGTATTGGCCTCATAGATTTACATGTTTGTACTGGTCTCTTTGATTTACATGTTTGTATTGGCCTCTTTCATTTACATGTTTGTACTGGTCTCTTTGATTTACATGTTTGTATTGGTCTCTTTGATTTACATGTTTGTATTGGTCTCATAGATTTACATGTTTGTATTGGTCTCTTTGATTTACATGTTGGTATTGGTCTCTTTGATTTACATGTTTGTATTGGTCTCATAGATTTACATGTTTGTATTGGTCTCATAGATTTACATCTTTGTACTGGTCTCTTTGATTTACATGTTTGTACTGGCCTCTTTGATTTACATGTTTGTATTGGCCTCATAGATTTACATGTTTGTATTGGTCTCTTTGATTTACATGTTTGTACTGGTCTCTTTGATTTACATGTTTGTATTGGCCTCTTTGATTTACATGTTTGTATTGGTCTCTTTGATTTACATGTTTGTACTGGTCTCTTTGATTTACATGTTTGTACTGGTCTCTTTGATTTACATGTTTGTACTGGCCTCTTTGATTTACATGTTTGTACTGGTCTCTTTGATTTACATGTTTGTACTGGCCTCTTTGATTTACATGTTTGTACTGGTCTCTTTGATTTACATGTTTGTATTGGCCGCATAAATTTACATGTTTGTATTGGTCTCATAGATTTACATGTTTGTATTGGTCTCATAGACTTACATGTTTGTACTGGTCTCTTTGATTTACATGTTTGTACTGGCCTCTTTGATTTACATGTTTGTATTGGCCTCATAGATTTACATGTTTGTATTGGTCTCTTTGATTTACATGTTTGTACTGGTCTCTTTCATTTACATGTTTGTACTGATCTCTTTGATTTACATGTTTGTATTGGCCTCTTTGATTTACATGTTTGTATTGGTCTCTTTGATTTACATGTTTGTACTGGTCTCTTTGATTTACATGTTTGTACTGGTCTCTTTGATTTACATGTTTGTACTGGACTCTTTGATTTACATGTTTGTATTGGTCTCTTTGATTTACATGTTTGTACTGGTCTCTTTGAATTACATGTTTGTACTGGTCTCTTTGATTTACATGTTTGTATTGGTCTCTTTGATTTACATGTTTGTATTGGTCTCTTTGATTTACATGTTTGTATTGGTCTCTTTGATTTACATGTTTGTACTGGTCTCTTTGATTTACATGTTTGTATTGGTCTCTTTGATTTACATGTTTGTATTGGTCTCTTTGATTTACATGTTTGTACTGGTCTCTTTGATTTACATGTTTGTATTGGTCTCTTTGATTTACATGTTTGTATTGGTCTCTTTGGTTTACATGTTTGTATTGGTCTCATAGATTTACATGTTTGTACTGGTCTCTTTGATTTACATGTTTGTATTGGTCTCTTTGATTTACATGTTTGTATTGGTCTCTTTGATTTACATGTTTGTACTGGTCTCTTTGATTTACATGTTTGTATTGGTCTTATAGATTTACATGTTTGTATTGGTCTCTTTGATTTTCATGTTTGTATTGGTCTCTTTGATTTACATGTTTGTATTGGTCTCTTTGATTTACATGTTTGTATTGGTCTCTTTGATTTACATGTTTGTATTGGTCTCTTTGATTTACATGTTTGTATTGGCCTCTTTGATTTACATGTTTGTATTGGTCTCTTTGATTTACATGTTTGTATTGGCCTCTTTGATTTACATGTTTGTATTGGTCTCTTTGATTTACATGTTTGTATTGGCCTCTTTGATTTACATGTTTGTATTGGTCTCTTTGATTTACATGTTTGTACTGGTCTCTTTGATTTACATGTTTGTATTGGTCTCATAGATTTACATGTTTGTACTGGTCTCTTTGATTTACATGTTTGTATTGGTCTCATTGATTTACATGTTTGTATTGGTCTCTTTGATTTACATGTTTGTACTGGTCTCTTTGATTTACATGTTTGTATTGGTCTCATAGATTTACATGTTTGTATTGGTCTCATAGATTTACATGTTTGTACTGGCCTCTTTGATTTACATGTTTGTATTGGCCTCATAGATTTACATGTTTGTACTGGTCTCTTTGATTTACATGTTTGTATTGGCCTCTTTCATTTACATGTTTGTACTGGTCTCTTTGATTTACATGTTTGTATTGGTCTCTTTGATTTACATGTTTGTATTGGTCTCATAGATTTACATGTTTGTATTGGTCTCTTTGATTTACATGTTGGTATTGGTCTCTTTGATTTACATGTTTGTATTGGTCTCATAGATTTACATGTTTGTATTGGTCTCATAGATTTACATCTTTGTACTGGTCTCTTTGATTTACATGTTTGTACTGGCCTCTTTGATTTACATGTTTGTATTGGCCTCATAGATTTACATGTTTGTATTGGTCTCTTTGATTTACATGTTTGTACTGGTCTCTTTGATTTACATGTTTGTATTGGCCTCTTTTGATTTACATGTTTGTATTGGTCTCTTTGATTTACATGTTTGTACTGGTCTCTTTGATTTACATGTTTGTACTGGTCTCTTTGATTTACATGTTTGTACTGGCCTCTTTGATTTACATGTTTGTACTGGTCTCTTTGATTTACATGTTTGTACTGGCCTCTTTGATTTACATGTTTGTACTGGTCTCTTTGATTTACATGTTTGTATTGGCCGCATAAATTTACATGTTTGTATTGGTCTCATAGATTTACATGTTTGTATTGGTCTCATAGACTTACATGTTTGTACTGGTCTCTTTGATTTACATGTTTGTACTGGCCTCTTTGATTTACATGTTTGTATTGGCCTCATAGATTTACATGTTTGTATTGGTCTCTTTGATTTACATGTTTGTACTGGTCTCTTTCATTTACATGTTTGTACTGATCTCTTTGATTTACATGTTTGTATTGGCCTCTTTGATTTACATGTTTGTATTGGTCTCTTTGATTTACATGTTTGTACTGGTCTCTTTGATTTACATGTTTGTACTGGTCTCTTTGATTTACATGTTTGTACTGGACTCTTTGATTTACATGTTTGTATTGGTCTCTTTGATTTACATGTTTGTACTGGTCTCTTTGAATTACATGTTTGTACTGGTCTCTTTGATTTACATGTTTGTATTGGTCTCTTTGATTTACATGTTTGTATTGGTCTCTTTGATTTACATGTTTGTATTGGTCTCTTTGATTTACATGTTTGTACTGGTCTCTTTGATTTACATGTTTGTATTGGTCTCTTTGATTTACATGTTTGTATTGGTCTCTTTGATTTACATGTTTGTACTGGTCTCTTTGATTTACATGTTTGTATTGGTCTCTTTGATTTACATGTTTGTATTGGTCTCTTTGGTTTACATGTTTGTATTGGTCTCATAGATTTACATGTTTGTACTGGTCTCTTTGATTTACATGTTTGTATTGGTCTCTTTGATTTACATGTTTGTATTGGTCTCTTTGATTTACATGTTTGTACTGGTCTCTTTGATTTACATGTTTGTATTGGTCTCATAGATTTACATGTTTGTATTGGTCTCTTGATTTTCATGTTTGTATTGGTCTCTTTGATTTACATGTTTGTATTGGTCTCTTTGATTTACATGTTTG